>OZ018391.1:79877246-80093314 GCA_963969525.1 Ontholestes murinus | reverse complement strand
ATATATACAATAATACAATAATACAATTAAAAATAGTTTGGTCAAAAGGAGCACGGGCGGAGATCACAATCACAAAGTGTTCTTCCACTCAATTCCATAATTATTTTTTATCTTCATTAATTAATTAAATTATATGTTTAATAATTCAATTTTAATTGTCCTATTAATATATTTCCAATTATTATTATGTGTATTAAATAAAAAAAAGGATTAAATTTATTAATTATATAATGGGTTTAGATACAAATTGCGATTGGTGATTATGGTGGATGCGCCGGGTCGAAACTTTTCAAACATGCAACGTCGATCGCGTTTGGAAAAAATAACGACCTACCCTCGTAATTAATAACTAATGGTGGTCGAGTAGATGCAACAATTGGTAATTAATGTCCTCACACGACAGCACGCGAGCGTACGCCACTCTAATTAGATCTGGCCATCAATACGTTAAAAACGCTGTCGATGCTCTCGTGCATAATTCAAATCTACGTTTCCGATCTTTTAATTGTGTGCTCGCACGTCATTAGTCACACAAAAACGTTGTAATTTATAATCGCCGGCACGTGGAATATTGCATAAAAATAAATACATCAGTAAAAGTCAGTAAAACATCATCAAAAATTTATTTAAAATATTTGTACATTAATAAAAAAAATGCAATTATTTTATGTATGTTTACATTTTACAACTTCTAATTAAAACCCTCGCTTATGTTTTACTGATTGGAAGGTGGGATAGAGGCCACCCACCCACCCTACATATACAATATAATTTTAATTGCTAATCGTTGATGATTTTGCTGCTAAAAACAATCAAACCCTTTATGTAATAAAAAATAAAACAAAATTAAAATTTAAGTTTAAATATAAATGACTTTCCATAGCCAATCATATCTAATTAAGACAGAGGCCACCCCCCCACCCTACATATACATATATACTTTAATTCCTTATCGTCTCGTAGTTTCCAATAAAATTAATTATAAAAAATTTTGAATAAAAAAGAAATTGAAAATGTAAATTTTTTTAAAGAGGAAATTAATAAAATTTTAATTCATGATGGTTGGGCAGACTTTAAATCTAAATTAGATAAGATTAACTATAGAAAGTGATTTATATTAAAACTTAAATTTTGATTTTGTTATATTTTTTATTACATAAAGGGTTTGATTGTTTTTAGCAGCAAAATCATCAACGATTAGCAACTAAAGTTATTAAGTATATGTAGGGTGGGTGGGTGGCCTCTGTCCCACCCTCCAATCCGTAAAACATAAGCGAGGGTTTTAATTGAAAATTGTAAAATATAAATACACACAAAATAATTATAATTTTTAAAGATTTATTCCAATTTTTTCAAATATTTTTGATGATATTTTACTGATTGGAGGGTGGGATAGAGGCCACCCACCCACCCTACATATACATATAAATTTCAATTACTGATAGTCTCGTGATTTAGAGTAAAATTATTTACAAAATTTTTGATTTAAAAAAATCAAAAGTTAAAATTTATGGAGGAAAATTAATAAATTTTTTATGCATAATGGGTGGGTAGACTTTAAATCGTAACAAGATAACATTGACTATAGAAGATTTTTTATTACATACAAGGTTTTATGTTTTTTTTCAGAAAAATCATCAACGATTAACAACTAAAGTTATCATGTATATGTAGGGTAGGTGGGTGGCCTATATCCCACCCTCCAATCAGTAAAACATAAGCGAGGGTTTTAATTGAAAATTTTAAAATATAAATAAACACAAATAATCCCCATACAATTTACAAATAAAAAAGTTTAGAGACTTACTAATACAAATTTTTCAAATAAATGTTGATGATGTAATACTAACTGGGCGGTGGGATAGATGCCACCCACCCACCCTACATATACATATTAATTTTAATTACTTATCGTCTCGCGATTTGGAGTAAAAATAATTACAAAACTTTTTGAATAAAAAAGAGATTCAAAAGGTAAAATTTTTGAATGAGGAAATGAATAATATTTTTATGCATGATGGGCAGACTGTAAATCTAAATTAGATAATATTAGCTATAGAATATTTTATTGTTTTTAGTTGCAAAATCATTAACAATGAGATTTAATGTTATTTATTTAGTAATAACCTAACAAACAAACGTATAAAAAACAAAAAAATAAAATAAACAGTATAAAAATACATAAGAAATAAAATATATGGTATAAAATACAACAATGTAGAGTAATTAAGTATGATGTATGTAATTACAAGAATATAACGGTTTAGTTTACATAATATTTAAAACACATAAAACGACTACCTAGATTAATAATTAAAATCGTTAAGAAAAAGAACTTATTGGATTAAATTAAGCTGCTGGTATTGCCATTAAAGATGTCTAAATTAATGCTGCAACTTATTTGATTATATAGCCATTATATAGCCGAGACATATTATTTATTGGCGTGTTAAAACTTGCATTAGTTTGACTTCTGTTAATTTTAAATAGGTGTAACCAAATAACAGTTACACCTATTATTGATTATTGGTACTTGTATATTTACTTTTGACAGTGTAGTCATATCATCAATCTGGGAGTGTAAGATTTAAAGAAATTTTTAATTACCATGATATTTCTAGACGTTTCAATGCTGTTTGTATTAAATTCTGTCAAAAAGTCTATATAGTAAACATTGTAATTGGGGTACACGCCATGTTTCATTTTATATAAGTACTTTATAAGTCTTCTTTGTGGTTTTTCAAGTAATGATATATGCCATTTATAAAAAGGATTCCAAACCATACAATAATAACTTAATTTACTTCAGACAAGACTATTAAATAATGCCATTAAAGAATTGGTATTTAAAAACTGCGCTGTAGATCTTATTTTGAAGCCAATAAGCTTCAATGTTTCGTTCACAATATTTTCGTAGTGGTCAATAAAACACAGTTTGATACTTGATTTATATTCTAAAGTAACACCATTGATCTGTTAAGAATGTTGAACCATTGTTTTCTTCCTTGTATAGGTCATCGCAGCACATTTTTTGGGATTTAGGGTAACATTGTTATTCGTACACCAAAGTTGTAGATTTCTTAAGTCACGTTATGGAATGCAATTATCACTTTCACTATCACAAACTCATATATAATTAATTAATTGCTCACTTAACCCGTGGTGAAACATATTTGAAAAATCTTGATTAGAAATTAAAAACACTTGGTTTGTTTCACAGAATATTTATTATTTAAATATTCTGTGAAACAAACCAAGTGTTTTTAATTTCTAATCAAGATCACAAACTCGGTACAGTTTTAGGTCATCAGCATAGATTAGGCACTTTGAATCAAAGATATCAAAAATATCGTTTATAAATAAGATGAACATTAGTGGTCCCAGGTTTGATCCTTGTGCAACACTAAATTTTTGTACATAGTTTGCAGACTTAACGAATTAAACATATTGAATGCGATTTATTAGATATGATTTAAATAAGGCAATTATGTTATTATCTAATCCGTATCTTGACAGCTTTTCCAAAATAATATGATGCGATAATCTGTCAAACGCTTTACTGAAATCTGTGTATATCACGCCTACAGGCTTATTGTCATCAAAAGCTTCAGAAATATACTGGATACAGTTTATTAGGTTGGTACAGGTAGGTCGACCTTTCATAAATCCATGCTGATATGTTGATATATGTTGTGATATATTATTGAAAATATTATTAGCAGGTATACATTCAAAAATCTTTTGCGAAATTCGAGATAATTGCAATAGGTCTATAATTAGTTATAACATTGTGAACTGGACTTATCTTTGAAACTTTAGATTTTAAAGTTAGGTTATGTAGATATATAATAGGTGCAAAAATATATTGATACAGTCTTTAATAAGAAAAAATGATATTTTATCTGATTCAGTGCACATTGTCGCTTTTATTTTTATTACTGCCTTTATTATGTCACTTTCCCTATATATTTTATTGATATTGTGTTTTCTGTAAATAATTTGTTTTCTAGTACGCCAGGAATTCTGGTAGTATCATACACCGAGCTGCAATAATCTGTAAACCCATTTACAATTTTTTGGGTAGAATTCATTACTATATCTCCTATTTTCATACAGCCATATATGCGGGTTGTTCCTTTTATATCATTAAGATATTTAAATAATGCTCGAGGGTTACATTTAATATCTTGCTCGATGTTGCAAATGTAATTTTGCTATCAATAATGTTACAGTTTTTCTAAGATCTTTAAATTATTCAGTATATCTATAGATATCTGGGTAACGTGTTTTTAACTTGTGGTAGTATTGTTTTTCTTTAATATTATCGATTATTTCCTTAGAGAACCAATTAGGATAGTTTTTATTATTGGCCATTTTTCTACCGTATTTAGGTACAAATTTATCTATTAAGTATTAATTAAAGTTTATATGAATATATAAGGTGGGTGGGTGTCTTCTATTCACCCTTAAATCATTAAAACATAAGCGAGGGTTTTAGTGGATATATGAAGGTCATTTATATTAAATCTTAAATTTTGATTTAATTTTATTTTATATTAAATACAGGGTTTGATTGTTTTTAGTAGCAAAATCATCAACAATTAGTAACTTAAGTTATCATATATATTTAGGATGGATGGATGGCCTCTACTCACCCTCCAATCAGTAAATTATCATCAAAAATTATTTGAAAAATCTGTATGAATAAATCTCTAAAAATTATAATTATTTTGTGTTTATTTATATTTTACATCTTTCAATTAAAACTCTCGTTTATGTTTTACTGATTGGAGGGTGGGATAGAGGCTACCCACCCTACATCTACCTATAAACTTTAATTCCTTATTGTCTCGCTGTTTTAAATGAAATTAATTACAAACATTTTTAAATAAAAAGAGATTTAAGCTCCTTCTTTGAGTTTTCAAATTCTTTTTTTATAAGCAAATTTCAATTGTTTTTTTTATAATTGATATAGGAAATTTTTAACTGTTTTTTAAATACTAAGAGAATTTGAATTCTTTAAACTAAAATCCTAATGAATAAACAATTTTATTTAGTGGTTAAAGTAATTTTTTGGATTTTAAACAGTTTTTTGCAATAAATAGGAAAACATATAAACATTTCGTGTTTTTTTCTATTTATTAGTTAATTTTCTACAACGTAAAAGGTTTTATTAATACATTTCTATTAATAAGTTTTTTGTAAACATTTGTATTTTATTCAATTTTTTGTTTAAGTTTTCAATTTTCAATTGTTTAATATAATTCTAATCTTTCATTTGTTTTTATTTATTGTAAACTTTCAATTGTTTTATTTTATGTAAAAATGGTTTTAAGTTTTTTCGTAGTAAATTTCAATTAATTCATTTCTCAAAAAAATTAATTCAATAAAGCACATTTTAAAATGGTTTCCTAAAGTTCTAAATGTTTCTTCAACTGCTTCTCTTCTTGGCGAATGTCATTTGTTTTTTTTGTAATTGATTACAGACATTTTTTAACTATTGTTAATCATTTAATGAGTTTAAATGTTTTCCTTTTATAAAAGCTTTGAACTCAGTTATTTAATTTTTTTGCTAGCAAATTTCAATTATTTCTTTTAATACAAATATAATAATATTGTATTGTAAATTTAAAACTGTTACCTAAATTTTCAAGTGATTTTTGTTTTCGAAAATTATTATTTTAAGGAAGCGAATTGAATTGCCAAGAAAACAATTTAAAAATTGAATAATTTTTTTAATTGTTTTCTTGGCAATTTTCAAGTTTTCTTTTTCCGTCAAAAATTTAAAGTATTTAAAGAAATTTTAAGCTACCCTCTCTAAGTTAGTGCTTTTTTTTAGCAAATTTCAATTGTTGCTTTTTCTAATTGATCACAGAAAATGTTTAACTATTGTTAATAAACGTTTGAGTTTGAATTTTTTAAACTATAATCTCAACCGATTTTTTAAAATGTTTTGAAATGTTTTTGTAGTATTTAATGTGTCTTTTTAAGTTTTCATCTGTTACTTTTTACAAATTTCAATTGTTTCAGTTGAATATGTCAGTTATTAAAAGGAAATGAAAATAACACACAGTTTATTCCTTACTTCACTTGTTTCAATAAGTAAGGAATAAACTGAGTGTTATTTTCATGCGTAAAACACTTCACGTAAACTCAAACCAATAATAGTGGTATTAAAAGGAAATTAAAAATGAATATTTAAGTTTTCAACTATTGTTTTACCTTTTAATTGTTTATACATTTCAATTTGTTTTTAACCTCTCATTTCTTTCGTTTTGAAAATTTTAATTATTTTCTATCTAAAAACTTGTCATTTTAAGTTTGTTTTTAGTAAACTTCAATTATTTCTTTTATATTATATTATTTTAAATATTTAATCAATTTTACAATTATTTTACTTTACTTTACAAATAAATTTTAGCATTTTTTAATAGAAATTATACTCATAATTTTAAAGTTTTGAATTTCCTAAACCAACAAAAACAAGAAATCGTTAAAAAATACATTTAGTAAAACGAAATTGCAAATAATAGATAAAATATACGTTTATAAACTAGCGTACTCTTGACCTACCCTAATACGCTTTATATTGCTATAGCGTACTCTTGACCTACCACAACAAATCATATATAAACCCGGCGTGTCTGCATTAACGTCGCTCAAGGTTACAGTAGCCAAAGCAAGCAATAGTTTTATGCAGCGGGTCAAGGTTACGCTGACTCAACGTACAGTACATTAAGGTAGGTCAGGAGTACGCTAGATCAACATATAGCTTATTAGGGTAGGTCAGGAGTACGCTAGTTTATAAAATGGTTTTAGTACAAATTGAATTTATTATTTTAAATTCATTCAAATTTCTAAAACAAACTGTTCCATTTTTTAAATTAAATAAGAGGTTGAAAATTTTTGTGTGGGTAAATTAATAAAAATTTGATGCATGATGGGTGGGGAGACTTTAAACATAAATTAGATTAGAAAGTCATTTATTTATAAACTTATATTTTGATGTTGTTTTATTTTTTATTACATAAAGGGTTTGATTGTTTTTAGCAGTAAAATCATCAACGAATAACAACTAAAGTTATCATGTATATGTAGGGTGGGTAGGTGGCCTCTATCCCATCTTCCAATCAGTAAAACATAAGCGAGGGTTTTAATTAAAATTTGTAAAATATAAATAAACATAAACTAATTGCAATTTTTAGAGATTTATTCATACAAAATTTTCAAATAATTTCTGATGATGTTTTACTGATTGGAGGGTGGGATAGTGGCCACCCACCCACCCTACATATACATATTAACTTTAATTATTGATCGCCTTGCGGTTTGCAATAACTTTAATTACAAATCTTGAATAAATGAAAATTGACAAAGTAAAATTTGTGAGTGTGTAAATTAATAAAAAAACATATGCATGATGGGTGGGCAAACTTCAAATATAAATTAGGTAAGATTAGCTATAGAAAGTCATTTATATTTAAACTTAAATTTTGTTGTATTTTTTATTACAAAGTTTTATTATTTTGTAAGCAGCAAAATCATCAACAATTAGCATTTATAATTATCATGTATATGTAGGGTGGGTGGGTGGCCTCTTCTTGCTTGCTGCAACTGAATTTTTAATGGTTTTAAAAAATACATAAACAATTGTTAGTGATTTAAAACTTTACAAAGCTATTCAGAATAGATTTAGGTTTTATATTCAAGTCTGATTTTGATTGATTTAATAATTAAATTGAATGATAATCACGATTAAAAATAATTAAAAGTTTTCTTGCAGCAATTAATATTTTAATGGCTTAGAGGAAATATAAAAACAATTATTAGAGATTCAAAATTTTAGAAAATTACTCATAATAGACTCTTCTTTAATATATAAGCCAAACATTGTCTAATTTATTTAAAACATTTCAAAATAATTACGATTAAAAACAACTTATAATTTTCTTGCTGTAACCGAATTTTCAGTGGTTTAAAATAAATACATAAACAATTGTTTGAGAGTTAAAACTTCACAAAAAATACTCAAAATAGACTCTGCCTTAAAATTAAAGTGTAATATTAACGTATCCTTTTATTATATATTAAGATAATCATGATTTAAAATTATTTGCAATTATCTTGCTGCAGATTATTTTCAAAAGTTAGAAAAAATTATTTAAACAATTGTTAGAGATTAAAAACTATTGAAAATTAATCAAAATAGCTTCTAAATTATTACTAAAGTCTAATAGTAACTGATAAAGACCAGTCATCCTTTTAACACTATCTAAGTTGGTGGCAAACTGTAATTAAACCATCACTTAGTGCAGAATAGTTTTGCTGACTCCTTCAAATAATAATCTCGGCAATATATACATTCGTTTCCTCTAGGAAACCTCACCAACACACACACAAGCACACATTTATTTCTGTTATCTACTTTTCAGAGGAAACTCTCCAGACCGCTGAAAAGGGTTCGCCCTTATCTGCATCCGTAATCGCGACCCATTGTAATTTCTTCTCCGCTCGGTCGGAGCCACTTCCCCGGCTTTAAAAAAGAGCTTGCGGGGGGTGGGTGAGAATTAACGCACCCGCGCACGCACATAAATAAATCACCGCGAAACCGCCACCCGTGCAATTTACGGGTCTGTGCGTACCTCGAAAGAAAAATTGTGGTGGGTGAAAAAAGGTGTAAATCTTAACAGGATAGGATTATAAAAAAATGGAAATGTTGAGTGGTTGGAAAGATATTTTAATTAATGATTTTATGATGATTAGTTTAATAAATAAAAAATCTTAAGGCATTAATGAAGAAAGTGTTTTATTCACAAGCTATCTAAATATTGCATAATTTTTGTGTACTAAGAAAAACTAACATTACTTTCTTTTGGATATCCGTTATATTTACAATTCCATGCATGGAACGTGGATTACCGTTATTAAGTCCTCACCAAACTGACAGTTTAATACGCGGATGAAAGAACAGGAAATAGAATTGGCTTTTTGCGTAATTGGGGTAATTATTGCGGGGAGCTCCTGAATAATTCAAACAACGACTTCTTCGTACGTATACAACACCGAAACAGACTGCGGAATGAAGGGAACCGACATGAAAGATGACCGTAATCAATCACTCTCGCACAAAAAAACTAAGATTATCGATGGATTGAAGCGATACACACACACACATACAAACAGAAAGCACAAAGAAACGGCATTGACTTATTAATGCGGACGAATCTATCATTGTGATAGATCTTTATCAAATCGAAGCTAATGAATTAATATCACTGGTTAACTAAATAATTAATTCATCGTAACTATAATATATTATATTTATTTTGCATTGAGCTTTTTGGATTTAAACCTTTCCTTAAGTGATTTAACAGCGCGGAGAGCAAGAGAATGACCTTTGGACGAATCGATAAGTAGAAAATGGGCCGAATCCGCGATGCATGAGGGTATAAATAGGGCCGACCTTTATTACCATGCATAAATCACCTTTATCGTCCGTTCTTGATAATGTTGAGTTTCTAATTCCGACGAATCTCGCCTCCAACCAACCAACCAACCCCCCTGAGTTCGTTCACAAATCGATACTCACTCTATCAGAACCCATTCCCAACTATAATTACTTTTAAGAGATGCATAGATGTAGAACTACTTAGCACTCTGAACTGAAAATATAATAACACAATGAGGGTAGGGGAAATTGGGAATTAGTCTTAAGCGCGTGTTGATTTTGTTAAGGCACGCGAGCAACTAATTGCATTGTTCAAAATTTATATCCATAGTTAAATTTCATTTGTAAAATGTTGATAATAATTACGATACAATTCTAATAGTTGTAATAATGATTTAATTCTAATTCCAATAACGAATCATTAATTTAAGTTTTGGCACAAATTTCTTTTTCTAAATGAGCAAAACTCTTTGAAATAACGAAATATTATTATTATTATTATATTATATTCATCTAAGAATTCAGAAATAATAAAGATGTTCTTGGCCATCGTTACTAAGTGGTAATGACGATATTTTTATCTTATTTGTGTGAATTAGTGTTGTAGATAAATAATCTGCGTGCGAGTGGACTTCCTTAAGCTATTCTATTTAAAACGCGTTGAATTTCCTTGAAACGTCCACGCGGCTAGTTGTTATAATTTAAATAAATTTACATGGGCTATACATAGTCACACACATGCATACAAACAACACGTTATTACAAACAACAAAAATATTGCACGACATTCCCCGGACAAGGTTGAACCGAACGATTTAATTTAGCTTTGAAGGAATCATCTCGTTTAACCAAAGGATGCAGGAATAATATTGGCCTTAATTTATATTTAAAATTAACCTGGTTATAATATATCAGTAAAACAATTGCCACATCGTAGCCAGAAACAAAATTACAACGCTTAAAACTTAAACAGAAGCAAATAAAATTGCTTTAGTGATTTGAATAATTGTAATTATTACTCTACACGAGGAATTGGCTTTAATATTTTCAAAATGTGTTTCAAATTAACGTGTTTATAATATTTTTTGCAAACAATTGCCACATCGCAGCTAGAAACAAAATGGCAGCGCTAAAAACTTGAATGGAAGTAAATAAAATTGCTTTCGTGATTTGAATAATTGTAAAAATTACTCCATCCGTAGAATTGGTTTAAAATTTTCAAAATGTATTCGAAATTAACGTGATGGTAATATTTCCTTAAAACAATTGCTATATTGCAGCTAGAAACAAAATAGCAGCGCTCTAAACTTAACTGAAGCAAATAAAATTGCATTCGTGATTTTGAATAATTGTAAAAGTTAATCTACTCGTAGAATTGGTTTGAAATTTTCAAAATTTGTTTAAAATTAACGTATTTATAACATTTCTTTTAAACAATTGCCATATTTCGGTCAAATTCAAAATGACAGCGCTCAAAATCTAAACAGAAGCAAATAAAATTGCTTTTGTGATTTAAATAATTGTAAAAGCTTCTCTGCTCACGAAATTGGCTAAAAATTTTCAAAATATGTTTGAAATTAATATGTTTATAATATTCCTTTTAAACAATTGCCATATCGCAGCTAGAAACAAAATGAAAGCACTCAAAACTTTAATCAGAGCGAATAAAATTGCATTTGTGATTTGAATAATTGTAAAAATTGCTCTACTCATGGAATTGGCTTAACATTTTTAAAATGTGTTTAGAATTAATGTGTTTATAATATTTACTTTAAACAATTGCTATGTCGTAGCTTGAAACAAAATTGCAACGCTCAAAATTTGAATGAAAGTAAATAAAACTGCTTCGTGATTTGAATAATTGTAAAAAAATACTCTACTGATAAAATTGGTATGAAATTTTCGAAATATGTTTAAAATTAATATATTTATAATATTCCTCTTAAACAATTGCCATATTGTAGCTGGAAACAAAATGGCGGCGCTTAAAACTTAAATGGAAGTAAATAAAGTTGCATTCGTGATTAGAATAATTGTAAAAAAATTTCTACTTCTGGAGTTGTCTTAAAATATTCAAAATATGATTGAAATTAACGTGTCTATAATATTTTCTTTAAACAATTGCCATATTGCAGCTAGAAACAAAATAGCAGCGCTCAAATCTTGAATGGAAGTAAATAAAATTTCATTCGTGATTTGAATAAACGTAAAAATTACTCTAGTCGTGAAATTGGCTTAAAATTTTCAAAATATATTTGAAATTAACGTGTTTATAATATTTCCTTTAAACAATTGCTATATCGTAGCTAGAAACAAACTAGCAGCGCTTAAAACTTAAATGGAAGTAAATAAAGTTGCATTTGTGATTTGAATAATTATAAAAATTATTCTACACGTGAAATATGCTTAAAATTTTCAAAATATATTTTTAAAATTAATATGTAAAATTGCATTCGTGATTTGAATAATTGTAAAAAATATTCTACTCGTGAAATTAACTTGAAATTTTCAAAATGTGTTTAAAATTACGTATTTATAATATTTCCTTAAAATATTTGCCATATCGGAGCTAGAAAAAAATGGTAGCGCTTAAAACTTAAATGGAAGTAAATAAAATAACATTTATGATTTGAATAATTGTAAAAATTACTCTACTAGTGGAATATGCTTAAAATTTTCAAGATATGTTTAAAATTAATATATTTATAATATTTCCTTTAAACAATTGCCATATCGCAGCTAAAAACAAAATGGCAGCGCTCTAAACTTGACTAAAGCAAATCAAATTGCATTCGTGATTTGAATAATTGTAAAAGTCTCTCTACTCATCGAATTGGTTTTAAATTTTCAAAATGTAATTGGAATTCATGTGTTTATAAAATTCCCTTAAAACAATTACCATATCGGAGCTAGAAACAAAATGGAAGCGCTCACAACTTAAACAGAAGCAAATAAAATTGCATTCGTGATTAGAATAATTGTAAAACTTATTCTACTTCTTGAGTTGCCTCAAAATTTTCAAAATATATTTGAAATTAACGTGTTTATAATATTTTCTTTAAACAGTTGCCATATCGCAGCCGAAAACAAAATGGCAGCGCTCAAAACTTGAATGGAAGGAAATAAAATTGCATACGTGATTTGAATACTTGCAAAAATTACTCTACTCGTAGAAGTGGCTCAAAATGTGTTTGAAATTAATGTGTTTCCAATGATTATTCATTATTATTTTCGTTCATTTAAATCATTCAAGGTCATAAAACAGTATTCTAGGTCATCTGATTATTAGTCAAGATCACCAAACGGTTATTCAATGTGATTTATTCATCTTACGATCATTAAGAAAATTTAATATCATTAGATTAACATTCAGTACACTTTAAAGATATCCGACGATCATCAAGGTCATCTAGCGGTCATTTAAATTCCCTTAATTCCATACAATGATTATTCAAGGCCATCCAGAGTCATTTAAATTAATGCAATTATCATTTTAGATAGTTTTACGAACAATTAGGTTAATTTTAATTACAGATTTGATTGACCTATTTTTTTGCGACTTGTACATGTTACAATTATTTTCATGCAATATTTTTGTTTATAAGTTAGTCGATTATACATTTATTTTTATAATATCTATATAAAAATTATTTTTATGGGATATTCTAAGCAAATTTGAAATTACAGAAGTTATAGAGTTATTTGGTAAGGAATGAAAATAATATTAAATATTTACATTGCAATGATGTTCAAGGTCAAAAAACAAACTATTAGTAAAATTTGAAGTAATCTAATGATAAACTTAAGATCAACAATTGGATTTTCAAGACTATTTAAGAAGATGAAACATTCGTTTAAGATTATTAATGTCATTCAATGATAATTCATGATTATAGTCATTCAAGGTTATCTTAGGTCATCTAATAAATATTCAAGGTCATATAGCAGTCAATCAAGATCTTTTAAAGCAAGCAAGAGATGAGATAAAGTTTAAAATTTAAATTAAGAAGAATTTGTTAGAAATTTTAATCAATTACTGCTTTTCAGTAGCATTTAACACATTATGATTCAAGGTCATTTAACATCCATTTAAGATAATTTAAAACCATCCCACCATCAGTTAGGACCATTTAATGTCATGTGATGATAATTTAAGGTCATCTAATGATTATTTATTTTTAGAAAAAGTAAGATCTTCCAATGATATTTCAAATTGATCTAGCAATCATTTAAAGTGAACGAGCCTTTAAAAAGGAAATCTTTATTCAAGAACATTTAAGGTGACAATTATTCTAGATAAAACTTGTAATTGCATTTAAGATCATAAAATATTAATAGGTTATTTTAACACCTATTTAAGGTCATTCAAATTCACGATTATATAACTGTTATTTAAGGTCATTCATTGATCAAACTAAATAATTAGAAGTCGACCAACTTTTAAAGATTTTAAGAAATCTTGATTCAAGAATAATTGAGGTTACCCAAGAATATTTAAGGTGATCTAACAAATATTTAAGATAACACAACAGCCAATTAAAATTATTTGAGTTGCATATTACAGTTATCTTAAATGTTTCTAATAATATCGTTTGAATTAAGGTTTAATAACAATTAAAATTATAAAATTATTATCAAAGTACCATTTAATGTCATTCAAGTCCATCCAATGACAATTTAAATTAATTCGATGGTTATTTAAGGTCACCTAACAGTTATTCCAATTATTCAAGATTATGAAAGTGCTGTTATAGTCATTGAAGAGCTTTTAAATACCATTTAAATTTCTTTAATAACCTCTTACCTCACAATTATTTTTAAAAGTAGTTTTGCGTGCCCGAAATATTTCGGACGTATGCGAGTGGTTAAATCATCCAGTGGTCATTCGAAATAATTTAAGGTCATTGATGTATTATTCAGTCATTTAAGGACATCTGATAATCATTGAAGATCATTTGAGATTATTCAATATCACTTGGCATTACTTAAGGCCATTCATTTATCGTCTAAAAAGAGGTGCAAAAGATGAAGGGTAAAAACCAGAGGATATAAAAGAGAATAAAGAAATTAGAAAACACAATACAGACACAGAAAAAGGCAAAAAAGTCATAAGAAAAGCAGAATAGAAGAAAATAAAAGAATAATATAAAAAATAAATAAAAGATAAAGACTAACTTAGTTTGAAAATGATTACACCGTGTAATTGATACTAGTCGCATAAAATTAAAATATAAAAAGTTAAGTGTTTTCTTTACTACAAAATATATTTAAAAACATTCAAGGTCATGTGATGATAATTCAAGGTCATCCAATAGACATTTTAATATTATTTTAGGTCATTTAGATCATCAATTTATCATTGAAGGTCATCTAAATATCACCTAAAAAGCAGGTCTAAGAATAAATTTCAAATATTGCAAAACAAAAAAAAAATAATTTAAAAAAAACAAACAAATACATAAATTAGATACACTAAGTATAAACAGAATACTAGAGACACAATAGCAAAAAAAGAATAAATAAAAGTTGAAGCCTAAAATAGGAAAAAAAACATTCAAGGTCATTTACGATAATTCTAAAAAAAAATCATGCCATAGAGATTTTAGGTCATTCAAATTATCTAACCGTCATTCAATTAAAGCCTTTGTATATGTAGGGTGGGTGGGTGGTCTCTAACACACCCTCCAATTCATTGTACACAAGCGAGGGTTTTTCAAATTTTTGTGTGCAAATTAAAACGCGAATTTAATAAATAAATCTTTGAATTAATATTATAACAAATGTAGAATTAATTCAGTAAGACACTCGCTTATGTTTTACTGATTGTAAGGTGGAATAGAGGCCACCCACCCACCCTACATATACTATGTATTTAAATTACTGATAGTCTTTAAGTTTGCAGTGAAACTATAAGTATTGAAAAAACTAAAGTAATATTTTATTTTGAGTATTTTATTATAGATAGAATAGTAGTAGATAAAATAAAGCCCGAAATAAAAAAAAATATTCAAGGTCATATGACGATAGTTTAAAACGTTTTAGGTCATTTAAAACTATTTGAGGCCATCCAAATATTATCCAAAGTCATTGATTGTAAAAATATCGTTATTAAAATATCATTCACTGTCATTTAAAGCCATCCAACAACAATTTATAGTAATTCTAAATTCATTCAAGGTTACCCAATAATTATTCAAGGTTATTAAATAACTGTTCCGATCATTCAAGTGCTTCTGCGTATTATTTAAGGTTCTTTAAGGTCATTCATTGATCATAAAAAAATCATTGAAGGTCATCCGATGATCATTTAAAATCATTTGAGGTCATCCAAAGTTCATATAATGTTTATTCAATATTTTTCGAGATTATTTAAGGTCATCTTTATATCACCTAAGAATAAAAAACTCGAGAATAAAATTCAAAAATTGCAAAATAGTAAGTAAAAATAATCAAAACAACAAAACAAAATACAGGTTGTGATCTTTACTATTGAAAAGAATTCACAAAAATGTTATTATTACATGATGAACTTTGAAATCAAGAAGACAGAAACAGAAAATAATGAACAAGAGTTTTATATCTAGAATATCAACAATCAGAACGATCAAGGTTGAGGCTATAGTTTACCAGAAAATTAGAAAATTTCAACTGAAAATTTAATATTTTAAATTCCAAAAAAATTAGAAAATTTCAACTAAACGTTTAATATTTCAAATTCCTAAAGATTTGATTGAAGTTTCTGTAAACACCCACATAATACAATGCAGGATTACCGACTAATTTTAAAGCTACTTGTATCTAGAATATCAACAATTAAAATCATCAAGTTTGAAGCTACAATTTTCCAAAAAAATAAGAAAATTCCAGCTGAAAGTTTAATATTTAAAATACCAAAAATTTTGATTGAAATTTCCGAAAACATCTGCATAATCCAGTGAAGGATTACTGACTAATTTTATAGCTACTTATATTTGCAAGATCAACAATTAAAATCATAAAGGTTGTAGCTACAGTTTTCCAAAAAATTAAAAAATTCCAACTGAAAGTTTAATATTTTAAATTCCAAATAATTTGTTTGAAGTTTACGAAAACATCTGCATAATTAAATGCAGGATTACCAACAAATTTTAAAGCTGCTTATATCTAGAATATGAACAATTAAAATCATCATGTTTGAAGCTACAGTTTTCCAAAAAAAATAGAAAATTCTAACTGAACGTTTAATATTTCAAATTCCTAAAGATTTGATTGAAGTTTCCGAAAACATCTGCATAATCAAATGCAGGATTACCAACTAGGTTTAAAGCTAATTATATCTAGAATATCATAAATTAAAATCATCAAGTTTGAAGCTACAGTTTTCAAAAAAAAAAATAGAAAATTCCAACTGAACTTTTAATATTTTAAATTCCAAAAAATTTGATTGAAGTTTCCTAAAACATCTGCATAATCCAATGCAGGATTACTAACTGATTTCAAAGCTACTTGTATCTAGAATATCAACAATTAAAATCATCAAGTTTGAAGCTACAGTTTTCAAAAAAATTAGAAAATTCCAGCTAAAAGTTTAATATTTAAAATACCAAAAATTTTGATTGAAATTTCCGAAAACATCTGCATAATTCAGTGAAGGATTACTGACTAATTTTAGAGCTACTTATATTTACAAGATCAACAATTAAAATTATAAAGGTTGTAGCTACAGTTTTCCAAGAAATTAAAAAATTCCAACTGAAAGTTTAATATTTTAAATTCCAAATAATTTGATTGAAGTTTTCGAAAACATCTGCATAATTAAATGCAGGATTATCAACTAATTTTGAAGCTACTTATATTTAGAATATGAACAATTAAAATCATCAAGTTTGAAGCTACAGTTTTCAAAAAAAAAAATAGAAAATTCCAACTGAACTTTTAATATTTTAAATTCCAAAAAATTTGATTGAAGTTTCCTAAAACATCTGCATAATCCAATGCAGGATTACTAACTGATTTCAAAGCTACTTGTATCTAGAATATCAACAATTAAAATCATCAAGTTTGAAGCTACAGTTTTCAAAAAAATTAGAAAATTCCAGCTAAAAGTTTAATATTTAAAATACCAAAAATTTTGATTGAAATTTCCGAAAACATCTGCATAATTCAGTGAAGGATTACTGACTAATTTTAGAGCTACTTATATTTACAAGATCAACAATTAAAATCATAAAGGTTGTAGCTACAGTTTTCCAAGAAATTAAAAAATTCCAACTGAAAGTTTAATATTTTAAATTCCAAATAATTTGATTGAAGTTTTCGAAAACATCTGCATAATTAAATGCAGGATTATCAACTAATTTTGAAGCTACTTATATTTAGAATATCAACAATTAAAAGCATCAAGTTTAAAGCTACAGCTTTTCAAAAAATTAAAAAATTCCAACTGAAAGTTTAATATTTCAAATTACAAAAAATTTGATTGAAGGTTCCGAAAACATCTGGATAATCAAATGCAGGATTACCAACTAATTTTAAAGCTCCTTATATCTAGAATATGAACAATTAAAATCATCAAGTTTGAAGCAACAATTTTCTAGAAAATTAGTAAATTACAACTGAAATATCAATATTTTAAATTCCAGAAAATTGATTAAAGTTTCCGAAAATAACTGCATTATCCAATGAAAGATTACCAACTAATTTTATAACTACGTATATCTAGAATATCGACAATTAAAATCATCAAGTTAAAGCTACAGTTTTACAAAAAATTATAAAATTCTAACTGAAAGTTTAATATTTCAAATTACAAAGAATTTGATTGAAGTTTCCGAAAACATCTGCACAATCCAATGCAGGATTACCAACTAGGTTTAAAGCTACTTATATCTAGAATATTAATATTTCCAGAAAATTGGAAAATTGCAAATAGAAGTAATAAAATATTTCAAATTGCAAAAAAAATTATTGAAGTCTCCGAAAACATGCGCATAATCAAATGCAGGATTTCCATCTAATTTTAAAGCTATTAATAGCTAAAATATCAAGAATTAAAATCATCAATATTGAAGCTACAGTTTTCCAGAAAATTAGATAATTGCAACTGGAAGTTTAATATTTCAAATTCCAAAAAATTTGAAACAAGACTGAAGAACGACAACAAAAACAGGTAAGACAGAATAGCTAAGGAATACAATGCAGAAATAGAAGATTGTATAAAACTAATTGAAGAATTCTTTCATCAAAATAATGTCAACGTAATAATAAAATCTAAATTTTTAGAAGCTTTTCATGTTATACTCAAGATAATAAATGTTTGAAGACTAAAGACTTCAGAAAATAAAATTTAAAAGATTAACTGTAAAAGACAGAGGATAGAACATGGAAAAAACACAATAGATATACATAAACAGATGTCAAGAGTCTTCATGACAAAGCAGAATAGGAGAAAACGAAACAAACGGAAAGAAGAAGCACATGAAAGGCAAAAGACAAAAAAAAAACAAACCAAAAAACTTGTCATGTTTATAAAATATATAAGTCCTTTACGTTGTAGAAAATTAACTAATAATTAGAAAAAACACGAAAATATTTCGTGTTTTTTCTAATTATTGTCATGTTTAATTGTGGAGACGTTTACTTTATGCTACATCAAAATTTTTTCTTCGTTGTTTTTCTTGCCTTATGTCTTTTGTAATCTGTTTATGCCTTAGTTCATCTGGTTTTCTAAACCATATTTTCTTCGATTCTTCCTATTTTTTTAATGACTTTTGTTATATACAGGGTGACTGACGAAAAACCTTTGGTGCTGTATCTCGCTTATTTTTGATCCGATTTGAATAAATAAAACATCAATTTAAATGGTTTTTAAAAGACTTTAATATGAACTGTACTGATATTTTTTTCTTGCATCCAGTTTTTGACAAAAGACGATCAACTTTTTCTTTTCAAATTGCACTGTATATATATTTTGTACTGATCCGCAAGGAGATTTTTTTCTGAATCTAAATTTGTAAACGATTTTATCCATTCATCAAACCAAAGTCGAGAAATTGAGGATTAAAAAAAATTAAAAATCAAATACCCATAGTAAACAATATACAGAGCCTATTCCAAATGTCAAAAGTGACAGTGTCAGTCATTGGTACAATACTGCAATGATTTTTAATTATTTCATAATAAAAATGTTGCAAGATTTCAAAAACTGAAAAACGATTTCTGTAGAAGCTCAAAATTCTTAGTACAGTGTTTGAAATATTGCAACATTTTAATTATGAAATAATTAAAAATCGTTGCAGTATTGTATCAATGGCTGTCACTGTCACTTTTGACATTTAAAATAGGGTCTGTATATTGTTTACAATGGATACTTGACTTTTTATTTATTTTTTTAATCCTCAATTTCTCGACTTAAGTTTGATGTATGGATAAATTTGTCTACAATTTTATATTCAGAAAAAAAATCTCCTTGCGAATCAATCAAAATATATATACAGTGCAATTTAAAAAAAAAATGTTGATCGTATTTTGTCAAAAACTGGGTGCGAGAAAAAATAACAGTTTAGATCCTATTAAAGTCTTTTAAAAATGGTTTAATTTGATGTTTTATTTATTAAAATCGGATCAAAAATAAGCGAGATACAGCACCAAAGGTTTTTCGTCAGTCACCCTGTATATTTGTGTCTGTATAGTGCTAGGAAAAACGTGTTCAAACAATAAAAATCAAAAGATGGAAGACCAAATTCGGAAGATGAAGATATAAACCAGATAGTCAAGGTCATGAGATGAAGTAAAATAGTTTATATAGAAGAGACGAATTAGAAAAAGCAAAAGCTAGGAACTAAAACATAGAAAATAGGAGATGGAAAAAGTGGAGTAGACAAAAGGCAAAGTGATAAATTGAGGTAAAATCATATGCTAGAGATTAAGAAAAGGATAACAAAAGTTACGAAATAAATCAGAATAAATGATAGCTGATAAAATAATAGATACAATAAGATATAACAGAAAATAATAATAATTTTTATAACTTAATTAAAATCATCTGAGAATTAATGTATATAAAACTTTGAAACATTTTTCTAGTTAATAACTTAGATAATAACAACATAATAAATAATATTTTTTAGTATAATCTTTCTTGTACTAAATTAATCTTTCCTTCTTTCAATTTTTCTTATGTGTCACAAGTTACAACTCATAACACAGGGCGGAGTATTTATAGTGACAGAAAACCAGTTTAGATTTCGCCAGATGATTAATTTTAATTGTAAATTTTACAGACTAATGTTGTAGATAAGAGTTCTTTTTTACAACACAGTTTGCAGATAAATCTTACTGAAGGGGCGAGGAACTAATGTTGTAACTCGTTGACGATGGAGGCTTTTACTTCGTTATACACACTGATTAAAGTTGTAGATAAGATTTTTTTGTAATTAAAAATTAAGATTGTAGATAATTTTTTTTCTTATTGTAAAGTGTTTGGTTGTATGTGTGTACGTAGTATTAGCAATTCTTTGCCGGCTGGTCCTCGCAGGACTCGGTGACCCCTGACCTTTATCCTGATCCATACCGTAGTCTCGCCCCCGTTACGCGAGCGCACCCCCGACGCCCGGGCCCCGAACGAACCCGCCACCCACCCCCCACGAAACCACCCTTGGCAACCTACATTTCCGGGCGAGCCTCCGATACTAGGCCGGTCGTCGCGGGGTGGAAAAAAATTCCAATATGTTGAAAAACGTTTTTTTCTCTCCCTCTCTTCCTGCGTGTGTAAATTATATTACGGATGTATACAAATTTAGGCGATTAATAAAACCATAAAAATTAAATGTTTATATCTTAATACATTGATTATTAATGTACAAATATAATAATAATAAATATAATCTTAACATATATACAGGGTGACTGACGAAAAACCTTTGGTGCTGTATCTCGCTTATTTTTATCCGATTTTAATAAATAAAACATCAATATAAACCATTTTTAAAAGACTTTAATAGGATCTGAACTGTTATTTTTTCTCGCACCCAGTTTTGACAAAATACGATCAACATTTTTTTTTAAATTGCACTGTATATATATTTTTATTGATTCGCAAGGAGATTTTTTTTTCTGAATATAAAATTGTAGACAAATTTATCCATACATCAAACTTAAGTCGAGAAATTGAGGATTAAAAAAATAAATAAAAAGTCAAGTATCCATTGTAAACAATATACAGACCCTATTTTAAATGTCAAAAGTGACAGTGACAGCCATTGATACAATACTGCAACGATTTTTAATTATTTCATAATTTAAATGTTGCAATATTTCAAACACTGTACTAGAATTTTGTGCTTCTACAGAAATCGTTTTTCAGTTTTTGAAATCTTGCAACATTTTTATTATGAAATTATTAAAAATCATTGCAGTATTGTACCAATGACTGACACTGTCACTTTTGACATTTGGAATAGGCTCTTTATATTGTTTACTATGGGTATTTGATTTTTTTTTAATCCTCAATTTCTCGACTTTGGTTTGATGAATGGATAAAATCGTTTACAAATTTAGATTCAGAAAAAATCTCCTTGCGGATCAGTACAAAATATATATACAGTGCAATTTGAAAAAAAAAGTTGATCGTCTTTTGTCAAAAACTGGATGCAAGAAAAAATATCAGTACAGTTCATATTAAAGTCTTTTAAAAATCATTTAATTTGATGTTTTATTTATTCAATCGGATCAAAAATAAGCGAGATACAGCATCAAAGGTTTTTCGTCAGTCACCCTGTATAATATAATCTTCACAAAAACTCTAGAATAATTTAATTGATAATTTTAAAATAAATTCTTGATGAAACATATACATCACAGGGAAACTGATAAAGTAATTATGAATAATAGGTAATTAATTAAAAACACTTGGTATGTTTCACTAAAAGTGAAAGTAATTATGAAACCAAACAAGTCTCTTATTTAATTTACACATTAATATATTTTATTGATAATTTAATTGGTTAAAAATGCAAATATTAAACATTATTTTCAACATTTGCTATTTCTTTACATACTGTAAGCGGTAATAAAATATTTATCAATCGAAGTGATTCTCGTTTCGAAATCGTGCAACATTCAAGAAGCGACCCCGTTCAATAATTCATAATAAAAAAACGTGTACATGCATGCGAAACTACAATATTTCACCCTCGTCGACCCCCCTTCATGCATTCGCACGTGTATTTGTGTGCCGTTTTCGAATTTTAATACAAAACGCCTCATTAAAACGCCATCCGGACACAATACGGGCACGTGCCTTACTTTGCTCTCTCTCTCTCTGTATTTATCTCTCTTTTCATCGTGACAGATCTTATTTACGACACCGGCAACACTAGGAATGGAAACATGAAAATTTGTTGCCCATAAAATGTTTTCCCATGATAAAAGCGAACGTATCAATTTCCCAAATTTATCTACGAACCACGACAACAACATATTTTATTAGATCTACATGCTATCGATATGAAATGAAATATTTCTATGTCGATATGTACGTATTTATGTTCTAGTTGTTTTCTTAAAATTAATCTACATATGTATAAAACATAAAACATGTTTAATAATTTAATCAATATCAAACAAAAAGAAAGATTCAATTTTCTTTACAGTATATAAAATGTTTAAACATGATTTATTAATGTTTTAAACGTGATTTTAGAGGCTATCATTTTGTATTATGTTTAACTATGTTGAATTGGATTCTTTTTAGCTATAAAAGAGACTTATTATTATTAAGGCAATAAAAGGTCATAATTTTATTGGAATTAACTGATGATGATTAAACTAATCGTATGTTTAGCTGAAGAGAATTTAGGTGATTAAAAACCCAATACTTCATAATAACTAATTAACATAATAATACTAATTCACCACAATTTCACCACACTAATAAATATTTTTATCGAGGTAAGAGTAAAAAAAAGCTAAGGACTCCATTAAGCGGTGTTATTCCAACATCGATAAACTTTTCTACGCTGGGACGAAATTGCGAATAAATATTGCAGTCAGTCGAACAGGAGAGAGGTCTGGATGCGGCGAATTTTTCCGGGTCGTGAAGCAAAGTTCGGATTAGGTCTCTCGTTCCCTCAGAAAGTTTCGCAACTTTCCGGGGCCCGTCGCAGTCGTCCTCGTCTTTGTCGTCATCCCCTTTTCTCTCTCAACCCGCGGGAACCTAATAGTTTACTAGGGCGTAACGGGACGTTACGTTCCCGGAATTAATCGCTTATCAGGAGTGATTCATTCGAAATAATAAGCGTGAAATAAGCATATTCAAACGCTTGTAACTCACTGGTAAAGTGGGTGGAAAAAATGAATGGCCGTGCAGCGAAATGAAATATTAGTGGCGTACGAAGGGTTCCCAGCGGGATGAACAGTTGTAATTATGAATTTAAAACGTTTCCTTTACTAAAATGACTAGCTTTTAAAAAGTTTTTACGCG
This sequence comes from Ontholestes murinus, assembly GCA_963969525.1. NCBI lineage: Eukaryota > Metazoa > Arthropoda > Insecta > Coleoptera > Staphylinidae > Ontholestes > Ontholestes murinus. The sequence goes on along the minus strand of OZ018391.1, from coordinate 80,069,405 downwards.
GATTTATTGCAGTAAATATATCGAGCCCGGCGCATCCACCATAATGCAAATACAAATTATATTTACTCAACAGGATGTATCACTATAAATTTATTTGGCCCGGCGCATCCACCATAATGTAAACACATAATAATAATATCTCTTTATTTTCAAGGTGTCATATACATATACAAAATGAAAATTGCGTCAAAATTGACGAACTAAGTTAATGTAAAACATATATACACTACATACAATTTTATTATTGGCGGAAATTCATGAAGAAGACGCTAATGATTTATGAATTAACGTATTGGTTGTTTATATAGAAGTCTATTTTAAATATGATAATACATTCTTCATACAACTTATGAATACATGCGCTCGTAAACAAAAACGATTAACTATGCTAACATGGTACACAAATTTACAATTAAATGAAATTTTAACGTATGAATTTTTCAAAATTAATAGCAATAAAATTATATATGCATTTATAATTACTAATATGTTATTTAGATATTACATCAACTAGATTCGATTTCGTTCTTTGTGTATATTGCGAGAGTGTCGTGATTGTGGATCGTTATCTTTGTGTGTGTGTGTGTGTATGTGTAGAAGCGGTGGCATCGGGCCAAAGGGCCCCCAGAGGCAGAAGGGCCGTTCGTGCCGTAATTTCCTGCTTTCTGGGTACAAAACAAAAACATCATTTATGCGGGTGGGTGGAGAGAAAGAGAAGAAGAGGGAGAAGGTGATGGTGGATTCAGGGCACCTGCCATACGGTACGCCGATTTGTGGTCCGGAAATTGCGCGCATGATCTATGACAGGGTAGAGGATTTTTCTTTGTAATTTTAATAATTTAGTGTGTTTCAAAAAAAAAAAATTATACCAAAGAAATATTTTATTTTCCTTTTGTAGTATAATAGTTTATGATTAATACTTAAGGTATAAAAAACATTGAAATAAAACAACACAGTTGAGATGACAAAACCAAATGTTTAATTAACCTCCTAATTACAGTTGAAAGGGTTTCACATTTATTGTTGAACACTGTAACATACTTCGCCACACAGTGGCTTCATCAGACAGATGAATACTGAGCAATACAATACGTTATGTTGTGTAACCGCTTCGCCAATTCAATATACAGGCAACTTTAAAATGTATGATAAACGCTACCTATCAATTTTAAGCATACTGACTTCTATAAAAAATTGCAACATTTAGAATTTGTTGAATGATTTTATTGAAATTTTTATAAAATGTCTATTTGCAACGTGGCAATTTTTATGAAAAATTTTAAGTTTTGAAAATGATCAGCTCTTAATCACTTGTAAGAATATATTGTGATATCAACAAAGAAAGTATTTCATTAAAATGAAATCATTTTCAAATTTAAATATTCAAGATGTATCACGAAGTAAACGCCTCTTTAATCAATTAAATTAAAATCTTTGATTTATTATTTTTATTAATTCCTAGAGTTAAACTGCTATAGTTTTCAGTAAAATAAAATGGTAAATGTAATGAATGTTTCAATACATATGTAGGGTGGGTGGGTGGCCTCTATCACACCCTCCATTTTTTAAATCATACACAACAGTACAATTAATGGTGGTAGCCATTACTTTGTAATATATCTTAAAATCAAAAACGTGGACGCCTCAATATTTAATCAATTAAATTAATGTTCTTGATTAATTAATTATTAATAATTCCTCTATAATAATAATAATAACTGAACTTTATTTCAAAGAAATGTTAACAAAAACAACAATGAAAATGGAAACATAAATAAAATTGTATCGAATAATAATAATAAAAATAAACTTAAAGGAATTAAAACTAGATTGTAACTTAAAATTAATTAAATAGTTTAAGGTCGAAATATTAATTTATGGAGTACAGTTCTTGCGTTCAGAAGTAACTTATACACGGCGTTCTTATATTGCCCAAAAGAGTTTAATTCTCGAATTTTATTTAGCAATTTGTTGTAAATTTGTTTGCATCTATATGAAGCATTCTGCTTGGTAAGCGTCAATTTGTGGACTGGATACGTGATATCTGTGTTTCTTGTACTGTATGTATGATTCTTGCTCGTTATGAATAAATATTTATGCTTAAATACAAATTTTAGTACAGACTCAAAGCTGGCGTGGTAAATTATTTTTAAGGACTCCCTACTAAGATATCTTTTTATGTTGTTCATTAGATAACAAAGTTTTGCCATAGTTAAACTGATATAGTTTTCAGGAAAATCAAAAGGTTAATTTAGTGGATGTTTCAATACATATGTAGGGTTGCCTCTGTTACACTCTCCAGATTTTAAACCATACGCATACGTAGGATTTATGATAAACATCAATACTTTGTAATACATCTTGAAATCGGGAATTTAAAAAAACTGCAGTGATTGTGATTTTTAAAAAATAGATAAAATCGACCGTTATTAGTTAGTTAGTTGGTAATTCATTCTTCATACAAAATATTCTATACGAAAGAGCACTTTCTTTTAATGAATTCAAATTTACTTTCAAATTATTACCTACTTTATTTATTATGTTAATAGGTTTTTTTAAATATTTTACTCAGAAATCTTTGGTTATGATCTTGCGATTAGAGGGTGAGATAGTGGCCACCCACCCACCCTTAATATACGTTGAAACTAAAGGTACATCACATGTTTAAGTTTAAAGAATTATTTCGCCAGAAAATAATGCTTACATATTTCGAGTGCTAGGCTCTCATTATCAATAACAAATAATTTTAATTGATGTCTGTGGTGGAAAAAAAGGTGCTCACTCTATACTTGAAAATTAATGATCAAAAATATGGTCACAGTATATAAAACTACAGTGGTTAAACAAAAAAAGTATTTTATTTAAATTCGTTGAAACCAATATTGAATTTTATTTCCTGATCATTTCAATAGTAAAACTGTTATAGTTTTCAGGAAACTGATAGTGTAAGTTGCTATGTATATGTAAGGTGGTTAGAGATAATTCTAAATGAGGTCACTGAAAATCCTCCCAGCAGTACTATAGGAATTGCAAGATTACTTAACATTAATAGCAATAGGATAGTTTATCATGTACAAATGACGATATGATTAAAGTAGGAATCGAGAATAACCCCACACTCAAAATTACGTAAAATAGCAGGAATGCTAAATAAATCAAAATCAACCATCCACGACCATATTGTGAAGCTTGGCTACGTAAGCCGTCTTGATGTATGGGTTGGATCGCATCTCCATTTGCAACATGCTTTACAACGCAACAAGAAGACACCATTTTTGAAGCAACTAGTGACGGGGGATGAAAAATGGATAATTTATAAAAACGTTCAGCGTAAAAGGTCTTGGAGAAAGCGTGACGAACCACCAAAAACTGGTTTTCATTCGAAGAATGTACTGCTCTTTGTCTGGTGGGATTGAAAAGGAACCCTTTATTATGAGCTTTCACCAAATGATAAAACAATAATTTCGGAAAAGTATTGCTGTCAATTAGAGAAATTGAAGACATAAATCGAACAAAAACGTCCAGAAATAGCGAATTGGAAGTGTCGTCTTTCATCAGGACAATGCCCGGCCACACGTGTTTTTGACAACTAGATAAAAATTGGTGGAGTTTAGTTGGGATGTTTTACCCTATCCACCAAATTTGCTAGACCTCGCGCCCTCGAATTTCCACCTTTTGCAATCATTACAAAATTCCCTTAATGGGAAAAATTTCAACTTTTTGGTTGAGATAAAAACTTATTTAGACAATTTTTTTACCACATATATATATATATATATATATATATATATATATATATATAAATGTAAGACGCATACACACATCCATGAATCTTTCATTCGAAAAATTCACCTCCCGGCTGGGATAAGGAGCTGCTTTCATTGAGTAGTTAAGATTTATTAAGTATTTTTGCTGACTACATTAAATTTTTGTCATCAGTAAATACCACGAAATTAACATCATCCATTTCACAAAGATATTATTTTTAAATTAGTGCAGTAATGACCTCATTGTACACTGCTCTTACAATAAACCACTTGATGTCTATTTGACAGATATGATGAAAGAAATCTGCATGCAGAAGGGTCAAAGTTGTACAAATAAAATTTCCTCAGTATATAATGAGAACCATAATCAAAGTTCTTGCTCAAGTCAGGAAATGTGGCTATGGCAAAATCACCTTCCTCAAAACATGTGACTGTTCTATCAACAAAGTTTAATAGTCGATTTCCCTTCCTAAAGGCTTATTAAGAACAAGATAAAAGTTTATTAGTTTCAAAAAGGATAGAACATAATCTTCTCTATTATTTTTGAAAATACTGGTAGCACAAATATTGGTTTGTAATTATTTTAGACCATCCGAATCCCCTCTCTGAAGACAGGTATTACCTTTGCAAGCTTAAGTGCATCAGGAAAGGTACACGATGTTAATATGTCATTACTTCAATGGACCAATAAGCACATTAATTAATTATTTTTAAAGTGTAGAACTTTGAAATTCACACTTTCCTTTAAATATATGATAACATCTCCGCGAGTATTAATTTTGCGTGAGAAATGACAAGCAACATTATTGTTTTGCTTCTGTACTAGTAAGCCAATTTTATTATTATATATTTCAATTTTTCAATCGCTTTTAAATTGTTGAAGAATTTATAGGACGGTGAAAAAAACCAGGATATATAAGCTCCTATAGGCCACTGTGTAACGAATTAAAGTGGTGAAGGTCTCCCATCACTTTAAACGAAGAATAATGCATAGGATTTATCGATGGCGCAGTATCACATTCAACTTCTGGAAATCAAGAAATTAATAATGTCTTGTTTCTTGGTGTCCAGATGAAGTTGAGATACAAATGCGAAACCATTTTTTTGGGACCGTCTTTAATTGAGAATTTGTCTCAATCTTGCTGGTTCTGGTTATACCTTTTATTTTGATTCCTTCTTGTTACTAATTTTTAATCATTATTATCCTTTTAATCATCTTTAATTATCTTATGTGAGATCAATGTATCGGTAGATGTAACAATAACACTTTTCAAGTTATTTTCCGGAGGAGATTGCTTTTGGGAGTATTTATGTTTCTAATTTGATTTTTTTTTGTCTTTGTGATCGGCTGGAATGGATGACTTATTATTGGAATGAACTTAAAACCTATAGTTAGCGACAGTTGTTTAGTGAAATGTAACTCATTTAACAAAATAAAATTGTTGTTTTATCCAATCTTTCTGTTCTATAATTTCTTTTAAATATCTCATTTCGATTTTTAAAGAATCACTTGCCTCAATGATTATGTCCTCAACATCAATGGGCATGGCAGGTTTATGCAATTCAGCCGACTTTACGTATAATTCCCAGAATATTAATTTCATGGACAAGGATCACAAATTTCAAAAAGCTCTCTGCAGCACATACAATCACTTTCCTTTTTCTTCTTACTTAAGCTACGTTTTTGGGGTGATAGAGAATTTCATTTTGTTTTGTAATTTTAGTACTTGTAAAACTTGCCTTAATTGTTCATTGGCGCCTTTATATTTTTTTTTTAAATAACCACCCCGCCTCCATTGAGATAGCTGGGGCGGAAAAATTAAATATTGCAAGGTAAGTCTTAAGTGATGAAGCGTATTTTCATCTCGATGGCTTTGATAATCGCAAAAGTTATCATGTTTGTGGTTCGGAGAATCCACGTGTGATTGTCGTAAAACAAATGCATCCACGTGTCAATGTTTGGTGCGGATTTTGTGTTGGAAGCATCATTAGACATCATTTTTTTTAATGAGGCTGGTCGAGCAGTTTCTGTTCCTGGTGCTCGATTTCTCGAAATGATAACATAGTTCTTTCTTCCGAAATTAGATGATATTTATGTGGCCGTTATGTGGTTTCAACAAGTCGGTGCCACATGGCATACGATTCGCGAAACAATTCAATTACTGTTTGAGACATTTCCTGGTCGTATAATCTCTCGTTTTGGTGATCAGAATTAGTCCCCTAGATCGTGTGATTTAACACCATTCCATTTCTTTTTATGGGTTTATTTGAAATCAAGGGTCTAGTGAAAGTCAATTATATCACTATCTTATCATTTAATGACCCATCCTACATTAATGTTAACTTAAACAATACCATCCTTTGAAATTAAACAAAAATTGATGAACACTACTTTAATTTTAAATAAATTAAAGTAATAACAGTGACAGGAGAAAAATGTATATTAAAAGTGACTTTGTGGCCTCTATAATATCTTTGAATATTAATTTTAATTAGAAAGGATCATAAATAATTATCGTTTTTTTAATAATTAATTAAAATTTGAGTCGATGGGTTAACTCTACATATAATTCGAACCTGACAGAAAAAATTCGATTTAATATCTTTTATTGATAATTTTAACAGCAAAACTTTTGGGGGTTTCAAGAAACTTGTAGTATAAGCATGGTGAATCTATGTACAGGGTGGATGGGTGTTCTTTATGTTTTAAAGTTTTAAACCAATTTCTTCCAAATTTCAAAAGAAATTTTTTAATTCCAAGAGCTAAAATGCTGTAGTTTGCATAAAACTAAAAGAATAAAAATGAAAGAAACTTTACGCATATATAGGGTGGGTGGGTGGTAGTGGTTGATAGTTTTGACATTAAAGCTTGTAGAGTTTTCAGCACATTTGAAGTATAAGAGTGATGAAACTGTGTATAGGGTGAGTGGGTGGTCTTTATATTTTATAATTTGAAATCAATTACTTAAAAATTTCAATTTTTTTTTTAATTTCAAGAGCTAAAAAGCTATAGTATTCGGAAAAGTAAAACCATGACAGTAATTAAAGTTTCTGCGTATATGTAGGGTGGGTGGGTGGCCACTATCACACCCTCCAGTTTTTTTAAAACATACACGAGGGTTTGAATAAAAACACATTTACTTTTAAACATCTATCTATTTTATTAATTAAGTTAATAAGCTTTGTGTATATAAATTTCTTCTGATCAATCGTTGGTTAAGTTATAATAATTAGAGGGTGGAATAGTGGCCACCCATCCACCCTACATGGTTTGTTTTAGAAACATTAGATTTATTATCTTTTCTTGATAATTTCGACAGTAAAGCTTGTAGATTTTTTTCAGGAAACTCGAATCATAAGAGTGTTGGATCTATATATAATGTGGGTGGGTGATTTCTATGTTTTAAGATTTGAATCCAATTACTTAAAAAATTCAAAAGCTTATTTCTATTAATTTCAAGAGTTAAATTGATATAGTTTTCAGAAAACTAAAAAATTAATGCAGTTAAAGTTTCGGTGTATATGTAGGGTGGGTGGGTGGCCTCTATCCCACCCTTCTGTTTTTAAAAACATACACAAAACACATTTACTTTTAAACAACTTTATTTATAAGTTAATTAGCTTTGTTTATATAAATTTCTTCTGATAAATCATTGGTTAAGTTTTAATTATTCGAGGGTGGGATAGTGGCCACCCACCCACCCTACATATAAATTGAAATTGAGGCTGCATTACTTATTTAAATTCAATAGATACATTTGAAAAAATAATGGTTTGTTTCAAAAAAAATAAAGCAGTTAGAGTGACCGATTAAAAATTATTATTTAGATTAACCTTCTGACATTAAATGATAAAACCCACCCACCGATTCTACATATAATTCTAACCTGACAGCACACACAAGATTTAATATCTTTTTTTGATAATTTTGACAATAAAGCTTTATTTTAAAAGTGGGCTTATTTAAAGTAAAAGGTTAACAAGCCCACAACCACCAGTGCATGCTAGGAGGAAATTAAATCTTGTATCAATGAAATTCAGCTATATTTATAAAGAATAGTCATGGAAAATTTTGACAAAAGAGTACGTATGTGCCTAGAAAGTTATAGATAAATAATTCTATATAATTCAATAAAAAATGACAATATAAACGACGAATTAAATACAAAAATTGCGAAATAACATCAAGAGTATAATTAACCTCTAATTGACACTCTAAAGATTAAAAACTGTACTTTCTATTAAATCTATTTAAATCTTGTGTTAATTTTGAAACACCCTTTATTCTAGTTAATCAAAGCTGAAATAAAATACTTGATTTTAATTCTTTTCGTAATAATTTCAACAGTAAAATTGTTGTAGTTTTCAGGAAACTGAAAGTGTAAGGGGAGTAAAAGGTTTCAATGCATATGTAGGGTGGGTGGGTGGCCTCTATCCCATCCTCCAGCCTTTAAAATATACGCCAGGGTTTTAATGAGAGTATATTTACTTTTAAACAGTTATTGTATTTCAATTAAAGCGTAAATTTCTTTACATTTTTTTCTATGAGAAATAGTTGTTAATATATTGGTTGTTGGAGGGTAGGATAGTGGCCACCCACCCACCCTACATATACATTGAAACTTAAGGTACATTATTTGTTTAAATTTCTGGAAAATTATTAATAGAATCTCTGCTTAAGGTTTTGTAAAACTAAAGAAATAACAGTGAGTGATGAACAATATGTATTTAGAGTAACTGTTTGAAAAATAATGTATAAGTTTTCAATTGAGATATTCAATTTGCTTACTGTTAATTACTTTATAGTGGTCTCGAGACGAAAGAATACGTTTTTTATGATACATTGTTTTTTCTCAGCATCAAAATTTCACATTTTCTAAAGGTGACTAGTTTTTAGGTCATATGGATTATTTTGGCTTATCAAATCAAATTAAAATATTCTTTATTTCAAGGTGTCATAAAACATTACATACAAATTGAAATAATGTCAGGTATTAATTCTATTTAAGCTATGCATGTGTCTACACTTATTACTTTTTATAATACTTGGATTAAATTTATGGCATGCGGATATATTATTGAATTGTATTCTTTTAAACAAAATGCTTTCTTTGTTGAATGATTTTCTCATTTATAATATGGTGAAACATTTTGAATTATTACTGATGAAGGTTTAAATTAAATTACATTTGATATGTTTTACAATTTGTCTATATTTACTCGACTAGTTTCGTTTTTGAAGTCATTATGAAGAGACTTGAAATCAGTCGAGTAAATATAGAAAAATTGTGTAGCAAACCAAGTGTAATTTAATTTAAACCATCATCAGTAATTGATATCATACTTTATACCATTCTATTTGTAATTTCCTTATGAAAAGTTTCAATCAAAGTAACTCTGAACATGCTGCAAAAAATTCGGTACACTCTTTTGTTGGAATCAGATTTAGTAATGTATTTATTGACATTTGAAAATATTAAATTTATCGTTGTATAATTCTCAACTCATTTGTATTACAAGTGGACGCGTACTAAATAACGATATGTTTTGAACTTATAATTTAGAAGTTTCGCGAGCAGTATTCGTTTAGAATTTACGACGTGATACATTCCGAACAGTTCACGATTTGGCAACGGGGGGGACCGACGATCCAATAAAGTTCAGTGTTTAGTGTTGCGGAGAAATCGTTCGTCGTCATCGTCGGCGGCGATTTTATTGTATTTTCAATAATTCCGGAAAATTAATGGAGCACGCACAAACGTTCCATAAAGTGCGGCATTAACATTTAACACGAAATGCCATAGTGACATTATTAGACGTGACCGACACCAAACCAATATATTTATTTATTACCTTATACTAAACTATAATACCATAATAAACGAAGAAATTAAAATCGATAATATTGTTAAAATCACTACAACACACGTCAAAATATTCACCTAAATTACAAGATGAGTTAACCTTTAATTAATGCATAAATATTCTAGTTAGAAGAAATAGTTTACGAAAAATCGTCCTGAATATTTTAAGAGTTAAAGGGTCATGGGTATAATAGATATACAGAAACTCAGCACAGTAAAAAGGATTTTGCACTTCCTTGGCGTATGTTTTAGTGATTGGATTGTGGGATAGAGGCCACCCACCCACCCTACATAAACAAAGAAAACTTAAATTACAATAGTGTTTTAGATTACATTAATCCAACAGTTACAGTGATGAGTTTATGAAAACTAAACTAGGAACCTGTTAGTAATTAAAAATGCATATGTAGGGTGGGTGGGTGGCCTCTATCCTACAATCCAATCACTACAACATTCGCCAAAGAAGTACAAAATCCTTTTTACTGTGCTGAGTTTCTCTATATCTATTATTTATTGTAATTTACTAGATTTTAAACGTGGTATTTATTGTCTATAAAGTTGGTTATTATCGGAGGTATAAAGTTTTCGAATGTGCGTTTACGGAATGTAAACACAAACAGAAACTATGCGACGCACGCAAGGAATTCCGTTTACACGGTGGCTCCCGAGTTAATGGCAATTTCGTTTGCGAAATTAGTGCCAATTTACGAACGAATTGGCAACTATAAGAGGTGTAATCGCATGCACTTACGTGGGAATAATCGCCGTTGCATTATTCTCTGGCTTCGGAATTTCCGGCAACGATTTTCACCCTCCTTCCACTCACCTGAAACAAGTAGATATTATGTGATAAAAATTACTACTACAGTTATTTAGATGGTTGAATTTGCATTTATAATATACAAACATTCATTATGCGTTTTAAACACGAAAGATTGATTCGTGTGTTTTCTGTACTTTAACTACACCACTATATTCCTTTAGACACACTTTTGATTGATTTGTTGTTGAGGCACACCTTTGAATTTATTGGTCTTACTCTTTAAAAAAGCCAAGTAAATGATAGACCTTAAATCTTTATGAATATTTAAAGTAATATATTTATATGAGGAGTAGTTGTCTTAATTGTTAATTGGTTTTTATAGTTTTTACATTTTAATAATGTAACGTAAAAACTATGGTTCAGAAAGCTCAGAAGAATTAGTTCCATTTATTATTAATATATTTATAACTTTATAAACAGAGAATCATCCTGTACATTAAAAAAGTTAATCAAAAAAGTAAAATTAATTATTAAAGTACACAAATGTATAATGTTTAAATGGTGTTTTTAATATTTCTTGAATGGTTGAGTAAATATACAAAAACAATGGAATAAAACAAGTTTATACTATCAGCATTTTTAATTAGTCTTTATTTAATTCAAGTTTCAATTCATGTACAGTTTTCTATTTAAATATTTTTATTATACAGAGGGAACAATAGAGATAATAAACTGAACAAACTGTTGATTATTTTATTATCTAATTGTTAAAGCATACCCGACGTTAAAACATTCATCCGCGTGTTTCATTATTACAATTTTTTGTTTGTGTAATGAACATGTAGTGAACACGGAATTGATAAACCCCTCTCGCTCTGTTTTTTTTCCCTCGGCTTGTGTTTGTGTCTCACTTTGTGTGCGAGTGTGTTTCCATAGTATAGCAATTTATGACACATCAGTGGATACTATCGATTTCCAACCCCCTATCAATATCACGGTACGCGTATGCACGCATCCCTTTCTCCTCGCGCTCGTTATTAAACTCCCCCCTGCATCCCCCCAGCCTTCATTCAGCCACAGTGTTTACCCTAATTACACGCCGCTCGAATATCAATTTCGTAAATGCATTATTTAATAATGGGTAGTAATAAAATACGCGCGTTCGATAATTAATGTGTTTGTGTCAGGTATTTTAATAAACTCTTAATGGTTATTAATTCCTACCAAAAAATTTGTAGATTTTTCTAAATAATTGATTGTAAATGCCATTACAATTTTATTTATTGATGTTTTCTTTCTTGAAAATTACATATACAATAAATTATTATTATTAAATCAATTTTAAAATAACTAACGTCAAGTCTTCTCCAAAATTATACGTCAAGTTTTGTTCGAAAAAAGTTCTTCAATCTACTAATTGTGTTGTGCCACTCAAACCTTTAATTTTCGTGATATATTGTTTAATAATTTCAATAAAGATGTAACTTAGAGCATTAGAATTTTATTGGAATTATTAAACGATGTATCTTGAAAATTAAAGGTTTATGTAGAAGAACACAATTAGTAAATTAATCAAATAGCCACCTCCCCCATAAACATTGTATATATACCTGACCCAACAATTTTTTTAACACCATTTCTTCGCCTGAAGAAGCCACATTGTGGCGAAACAATTGTAGCGTCTTACAATATATTTTTGAAAGTAATTATATAGTTTTATTCATAGTGAAAATTGAAGAACTTCTTTTGAACAAAACCTGACGTACAATTTTGGTGAAGACTTGACGTATATTTTAAAATTAATTTAATAATTATAATAATTTGTTGTATGTGTAATTTTTCTATCAATTTTTTCTATTCCTAAGAATTGCCCTCTTTTTTTTACAGAAGATTTAAGTTAGCCCTTTTTTTTATGAGCACCAGCTATGAGAAGATCATCAGTTTCCACCCCATTTCCTCGTACGTGTAAACTTTTTAATTAGACCAACTAATTCAGTTCTCATCCACCGCACATATTAAAATCTCAAGATCCACTCCACTCGGTCGAGGGAACAAAAGAGGCCGTTGAAATGACACTCGGCTGGAAGTGTGGACTCTCCAGGGAATCGTGCATTTTTCACGTCTGTCTTGAAGAAACAATCCCAAAATAAAATTACAATTCTTGCCTAAATTCAATACGTATCAATTATTCATTAAACGACTTCCGGGTGACCTTGAATAATCGTTAAATCAACGAACGGGCGCTATATGACCTTGAATGACAATCGGGTAACATTAAATAATTATAATAATAATAATTCACTTGATCGATAGATGTTTATCTAAATAAACTTTAGATGACCTCGATTAATCGTCAAATTAACGTAAATGATCTTATAGGGCCAATTGTCCTTGACCTTGACCTTGAATTATTGTCAATTAAATGTAAAAGTTCTTGAACGTCCTTAAGATCACCTTGAATTATCTTCCAGTAAAACAAATTCATTGAAATTGCTCCTTGTATGATCTGAAATACATTTCGTAATTAGATGACTTTATAATTAACCTTTCGATGACCTTTAATTATTATTAATTAAACGTAAATGACCTTGAATATCTTTTAGATCACCTTGATATATCTTCTGGTAAAACTAATTTGTCTAAAATGCTCCTCGTATGATCTATAATAATTTTCATAATTAGATGACTTTATAATTAACATTCAACGCTCACTAGATGACCTTGAATTATTGTAAATCAAACGAAAATGACCTTGGGCGTCCTTTGGATCACGTCGAATTAATTTCCGGTAAATTTAATTCATTTAAAATTCTCCTCATATGATTTATAATGAATGATCTAAAAATTAATGGAAATGACCTTAAATGACCTTGAATTATTGTTAGTTAAACGTAAATGACCTTGGACATTCTTTGTATTACCTTGAATTATCTTTCAGTAAATTTAATTAATTTAAAATTCTTCTCCTATAATCTATAATAAATTTGATAGTCAGATGACTTTAAAATTAACCTTTGCATGACCTTGATTAGATTAGAAAAATAATGTAAGTGACCTTAAATAACTTTTATATGACCTTAAACTATTGTTAAACGTAAATGACCTTGGACGTTCTTTGGATCACCTTAAATTATCTTTAGTAAATTGTGTGCATATCTGTTTATTTAAATATGTATTTAAATAAACACTATCGTATTATATATTGATTGGAGGGTAGATAGTGGCCACCCACCCACCCTACATATACATTGAAATTTTAACTATTTTCAGTGTTTTAATTTTTAACAAAACATATACGCTCTTAGTGTTGATAATGTTACTAAAATCAAAACGAGGGTTTTAGTTTGCAGTTAAATGTATATGTAGGGTGGGTGGGTGGCCACTATCCCACCCTTCAATTTTTCAAACTTAAACGACGATTTTTTAAGAAAATTTTATGCACAAGAAAAAAAAACATTTAGAAAATTATGTATATATGTATTTATTATTAATTATGCATCCAGTAAAACATTTTAACATTTATTATAAATGAAAAGGTGGATAAAGGCCACCCACCCATCTTACATGAATATTTTTTCTTCTAGCTTAAATGCGTATTTTCTTTTTATACGATAACAAACTTTTGTTATTGATGTTTAAACATTTTAAACCAGTTTTTAACTTTAGTTTTATAGTATATGTAGGGTGGGTGGGTGGCCACTATCTCACCCTCCAGTTTTCAAAGCTTAAGCGATGATATTTGGAAAGGAACTTATATAGAAATAAAAATTGATTTACAAAATTGTGTGCTTTCTTGTTTATTTAAATAAGCACTCAATTAAACACTGTTTAATTATTTATTGATTAGATGGTAGATAGAGGCCACCCACCCACCCTACATATAAAATGGAACGTTAACCACTTTCAGAGTTTTAATTTTTGAGAAATCATTTACACTCTTAGTGTTGATAATGATACTGAAATCAAAAGAACGTTTTTAATTTGTAATCAAATTTATTTGTGGAGTGGGTGGGTGGCCACTATCCCACCCTCCAGTTTTCCAAACCTAAATGACCTTTTTTTAATTATTATTATTCTTAAGAAAAAACATTTAGAAAATTTGGTATATATTTATTTATAATTAAAAATGCATTCAGTTAACACAGCAAAATAAATTAGAAAAACAATTGCTATCTAGTTAAAATTTTACTAATAATCTTAAAATTGGTTACTATTTTCGATTTATGCAAAATCTCATTAAAATATTTGGTTAATTATTGAAATAATTGCTTCGTAATATAATTAATTGTATTTTTCAAAGTTATCATCGACTCTCTGTCTAAAATAAAATAGAAAAACAATTGCCTTCGAGTTAAAAATATCCTAATAATCTAAACATTGATTCCTTTTTTCGATGTATGCAAAATCTGATTAAATTATTTGGTTAATTATTGAAATAATCACTTCGAAATTTAATGAATTTTATTTTTCAAATTTATAATTTTCTAAAATAGAAAAACAATTGCCTTCGAGTTATAATTCTACAAACAATCTAAACATTGATTTTAATCTTTGATTTATGCAAAATTTGATAAAATTACTTGGTTAATTATTGATATAATCGCTTCCAAATTTAATTGATTGTTTTTTTCAAATTTATCATTTTCTTTCCGCGTAAAATTAAATAGAAAAACAATTGCATTCGATGTAAATTTCTACAAACAATATAAACATTGACTCTAATTTTTAATTCATGCAAAAATCTGTTTAAATTAGTTGGTTCATTATTGAAATAATCGCTTCGCAATTTAATTAATTGTATTTTTTAAATTTATCATTTTTTGTTTGCGTAAAATAAAATAGGAAGACAATTGCTATAGAGTTAAAATTTTCCTAACAATCTAAAAATTAGTTCCCATTTTTTATTTATGTAAAAGCTGATTCAATTATTTTACATTTTTACTTTTAGCTCAAATCCGTATTTTCCTTTTAAACGATAACAAACTTTTGCCGCTAAAACTAATTCATTTAAAATATATTTAAAATTAATATAAATGACCTTAAATAACTGTTGGGTAATTTTGAATTATTGTTACTTAAACGTAAATGACCTTGAACGTTCTTTGTATCACCTTGAATTATCTTCCAGTAAATTTAATTCATTTAAAATTTGAATGATCGGAAAATTATTGTAAATGACCTTAAATACCTAATAGATGACTTTGAATTATTGTTAGTTAAACGTAAATGACCTTGAACGTTCTTTGAATTACCTTGAATTATCTTCCAGTACATTTAATTTATTTATAATTCTTCTCGTATGATCTATAATTAATTTCATGGTTAGATGACCTTATAATTAACCTTTGGATGACTTTGAATGATCGTAAAATAACCAATGACCTTAAATATCTGTTACATGACCTTGAATTATGGTTAGTTAAATGTAAATGACCCTGAACGTTTTTTGGATCACCTTAAATTATGTTCCTCTAAAACTAATTCATTTAATATGTATTTAAAATTAATGTAAATGACCTTAAATAACTGCTGGATAACTTTCAATTATTGTTAGTTAAACGTAAATGACCTTGTACATTCTTTGTATCACCTTGAATTAACTTCTAGTAAATTTAATTCATTTAAAATTCCCCCCGTATGATCTATAATAAATTTCTTAGTTAGATGACCTTTGGATGACCTTGAATGACCTAAAATAACTATTGGCGACCTTCAATTATTGTGTTAAGTGTAACTGACCTTGATCGTTCTTTGTATCACCTTGAGTTATTTTCCAGTAAATTTAATTCATTTAAAATGCTCCTCGTATGATCTGTAATAAATTTCATAATTAAATGAGTTTAAAATTAACCTCTGGATGACCTTGAATAATCGGAAAATTCAATAACTGTTAGATGACCTTGAATTAAAATAGTCAGTTAAACATAAATGACTTTGAACGTAATTTTTGTATTACCTTGAATTAATGTAAATGACCTTAAATATCTGTTAAATAACCTTGAATTATTGTTAGTTAAATGTAAATGACCTTGCTCGTCCTTTAGATCACCTTGAATTATCTTCCGGTTAAACTAATTCATTTAAAAGCTCCTCGTGTGATCTGTAATGAATATTATAGTTAGATGATTTTATAATTGACCTTTGGATGACCTTGAATGATCGGAAAATTAATGTAAATGACCCTAAATAACTGTTGGATAACCTTGGATTATTGTTAATTATACGTAAATGACCTTGAGCGACCTTTGGATTTCCTTGTATTATTGTCTTAAAAATTCGTTACTGCATCTTAAATAAATTTAATTGTTATATAATTTTAAAAATGACCTTTGGATGTAGATTAATCATTTTGAAAACCACTTGATGGATTTTGATGAGACTAGCAAAATATATTCCTGAAATTTTTGGCTTTGAATTATAGAAGAAAGCAATAATACATCTTTACTAACTTTTAAAGAATTTCCACAAAAACTGATTGATTATTTTTAAATAAAAATTATATTGAAGTGTTTGTTTTTGAATTTTATGGAAACCACTTTGGACGGATTTTATTGAAATTGGCAGAATGTGTTTCTAAAATGTATAGCTTTATAATATAGGAGTAACCAGTAATTAATCATCTATAATTTTCCAAGAATTTTCATGAAAACGAATATTATTTTGTAAAATAACATTAATGTGTTTTCTTTTTGAAAACCACTTAATGGATTTTAATAAAATTGTCAGGATATATTCCTGAAATGTGTGGCTTTAAAATACTGTAGAAATTAATAATAAATGATTACTACTTTTTTTCTAGAATTTCCGCAGAAACTGAATTATTGTTTTAAAGAAAAGTCACTTTGGAATCATTTTAAAATTTTTTGAAAACCACGCAATAGATTTTTATGTAGTTAACAAGAAAATCTTGAATTATTGTTAATTAAATTTAAATGACCTTAAACTCTCTTTGGATTGCCTTAAATTATCATCTTAAAAATTTGTTGAAGGATCTTATATAAATTTAATTGTTGATTGATAACTTTAATAATGACCTTTGGATGAATATTGATTGTTTTTGAAACCACTCAATGGATTTCGATAAAATTGGCAGGATATATTCCTGAAATTTGTGGCTTTCAAATATAGAAGAAGCTAATAAGTAATCATTACTAATTTTTAAAAAAATTCTACAGAAACTGATTGATTTCCTTTTTATAAAAAATCACAATGGTTTATTCGTTTTTGAATATTTTGAAAACCGTTAGATGGATTTTGATGAAATTTTCAGGAATCATTCCTGAAATGTGTGGCTTATATTATAGTATAAACTAATAATTAATCATTACTATTTCTTTCTAGAATTGTGAGAGAAACTGATTTATTATTTTTTCTGATAAAAGTGACATTGGAGTGTTCATCTTTAAATTTTTTGAAAACCACTTTTTGGATTTTGACAAAATTAGCAGGATGTATTCATGAAATGTGTAGTTTTGAGATATATATGAAATCAATAATGAATCGTCACTGTTTCTTAAAGAATATTTACAGAAACAGATTTGATTTTTAAAATAAATAATTGAACTCTATTGCAATTATTTTCCCTTAATTTTTCTTCAAAAGTCACTTTATGGATTTTGATAAAATTTGCAGGATATGTTTCTCAAATTTATTATTATTATTATTATTATTATTATAAATGTGTAGTTCAAAAATTTAGTAGAAAGTAATATTTAATCGTTATTAATTTTTCGAGTATTTCCACAAAAACTTAATGATAAAATTAATTTTGAAGTAAAAATTTGTCTTTTAGTTTCTTTTGAAAACCACATAATTGATTTTTATGAAATTGAACGTATGTATTCTTAAAAATGTGTTTAGAGAAAGCAATAATTCATCATCACTAATTTTTCAAGAATATAAACTAAAACTGTTTGATTTTTTAAATTAAAAAATCAGATTGAAGTGTTCTTCTTTCAATTTTTTGATAAGCACACTTGATGGATTTTGATGAAATTTGAAGGTTCTATTCTTAAAATGTGTAACTTTGAAATATGGGAGAAACCAGTAAGTAATAATTACTAATTTTTGAAGAATTTCTACAGAAGTTGGTTGATTTCTTTTTCTTTAAATCACATTGGAGAGTTCGCCTTTTAATATTTTAAAAACAATTAAATGGATTTAAATGAAATTTTTAGAATATATTCCTGAAATTTGTAGCTTTAAAATATAGCAAAAATTAGTAAACAATCTCTACTAATTTTTGAATAAATTTTACAAAAACTAATTGATTTCCTTATTATAAAAACCATATGGAGTGTTCGGCTTTGAATATTTTGAAAACCACTTGATGGATTTTGATGAAATTATCAGGATATATTTCTGAAACTTGTGGCTCTGAAATATTTAAGAAATTAATAAGTAATAATTACTATTTTTTTGCAAAATTTTTACAGAAACTGATAGATTTAATTTTTATAAAAATCACATGGAGTGTTCTTCTTTGAGTATTATGAAAACCATTCATAGAATTTTAATGAAATTATTAAAATATACTCCTGAAATATGTGGTTTTAAAATATAGAAGAAATTAGTAAGCAATCTTTAATAAATTTTGAAGAAATTTTAAAGAAACTGATTGATTTCGTGTTTTATAAAAATAACGTGAAGTGTTCGTCTTTGAATATTTTAGAAACCATTAGATGAATTTTTATAAAATTTTCAGAATATATTCCTGAAATTTGTAGCTTTAAAATATAGTAAAAATTAGTAAACAGTCTTTACTAATTTTTGAGGAAATTTGACAGAAACTGTTTGATTTTCTTTTTATAAAAATCACGTGGGATGTTCGTCTTTGAATATTTTGAAAATCAGTTGATGGATTTTGATGAAATGTAGAGAATATACTCCTGAAATTTCTGGCTTTGAAATATAGGAAAAACTAATAAGTAATCATTACTATTTTTTTTAAATTTTTTTACAGAAACTGATTGATTTTCTTTTTACAGAAGTCACATGGAGTGTTCGTCTTTAAATATTTTGAAAACTAATTGATGAATTTTGATGAAATTCTGAGGGTGTATTCTTAAAATATTTGGCTTTGAAATATACTAGAAATTAATAATTAGTCATTACTATTTTTTCAAGAATTTTCCAGAAATTAATTTATTTTTTAAAGAAATGCCACAATTTAATGATATTCTTTAATTTTTTTGAAAACTATGCAATAGATTTTGATAAAATTTGCAAGATGTATTATTAAGATGTGTGGCTTTGTAATTTTTTTACAGAAACTCAATGATTTTTTTTTATAAAAAGCACATTGGAATATTCTACTTTGAGTTTTTTTTTTTGAAAATCACTTGACGGTTCGGCAGGAACTAATTGATTTAAAAATAAAAATAAAAATCGGATTGGAATATTCTTTGAATATTTTGAAAACCACGAAAAGTATTTTGATTATATTGGTAAAATATATTCCTGAAATTTGTGGCTTTATAATATAAGACATATCAATAATTAATCATTACTTATTTTTTTTTTGTAAATTTCCATAAAATTTTCTTTAATTTTTTTAAAACCGATCATTACATTGTGATAAAAATAGCAGAATATGTTCATAAAATTTATTGCTTTGAAATATAGTAGTAACCAATAATTAATCGTCACAAATTTCTAAGATTTTTAAAAGAGACTTCTTTAAATAAAAATTGCATTGGAATGTTTTTCATTGAATTTTTGGAAACCACTCAATAGATTGGAATAAAATTGGCAGCATGTATTCGTAAAATATGTGACTTTGAAATATAGCTAAAATTGACAAGTAATTATTATTATTTTCCGATAATTTCTACGAAAACTGATTTATTATTTTTCTAAAATAAAATAACATTAAATTTTTTTTTTTCGAAATTTTAAAAAACCCCATTATGGATTTTAACAAAATTGGCAAGATGTACTCACAAGATGTGTGGCTCTAAAATGTAGCAGTAACCAATAAGTAATTATTTCTAATGTTTGAAGAATTCTCACAGAAACTAATTGTTTTTTTTTTCTAAAAACTACATTCGAGAGTTTGTTTTTGAATTTTTTTTAAATCACTCAATTGATTTTGATTAAATTTCCAGGATATATTATAAAAATATGTGGCTTTAAAACAATTGCAAAGTCTTTTTTATATCATCACTAATTTTTCAAGAATTTCTACAGAAACTGTTTAATTCATCATATAAAAACCACATTAGAATGTTCTTCTTTAATTTTTTTTAAAACCACTCGATGGATTTTAATGAAACTGGAAGAATACATTCACGAAATATGTATTTTTAAAATATAGCAGAAATTAATAATTAATCAACATTAACTTTTCAAGAATTTCGTCAGAAACTGAGAGAGAATAACATCTTTATTCGAACATTAATGAATACAAAATTAAAAACATTTACAGGTGATTTATAATGTGTTAGTCTGTCAGAAACTGATTTATTTAAAAAAAAATATAATCTCATTGGCATGATCTTTAAATTTCTTGAAAACTAGTCGATATATTCTAGTAAAATTATCATGAATTATTTTTAGAATCTGTTGCTTTAAAATTTATGAGAAATCAATAATGAATCATTACCATTTTTCCAAGAATTTTCACCGAAACTGATTGACTTTTTTATTAAAACGATAATGGAGTGTTCTTTTCTATTTCTTTTTTCAAATCCACTGTATATTGATAAAATTGGTAGGATATATTTAAAAAAATATGTAGCTTTATAATAGAGGAGAAACCAGTAAATAGTTGGGACTAATTTTTTTTTAATTTCCACGGACATTGATTGACTTTTTTTTTTATAAAAGTCGCGTTGAAATGTTCATCTTTGAGTGTGAAATATAGCCAATGATTTCTTAGAAAATAAAAAGCAAACTGGAGGTAATTTTATAATAAATTAAGTACATAACTATTTTATTAAATGTAGATGTAATAAAACACTGGCTTATATTTTATAAATTTAAGGGTGGACACCTAACCACCCTAAATATATATTTAAATTTCAAATTCTTTCATAGTTTAATTTCCAGTAAACTATTGCTTAAATTTTTACACATTTAGATCAGTGTTTTAGTATCAATTTTAATGTATATGTAGGGTAGGTGGCCACTATCCCACCCTCTAATGTGTAAATTACTAAAGAAAAAATGTAAAGCGATGTAGAACAGTTAATAATACAAGGCATTATTATCTTGTTATCTCTTTGCAAAACTAGTGAATAATTCACGCGATCCTTTCAAGAAAAAGCCACTTTGACATTTCAGCAACTTTATCACTTCAACGTTTGCCCGTACGTCGGCTGCACTTTAAATTTCCCCATTATTAATGCATGCATGTTCGAAATTTTCCCCGGGAGCGGCGGCGACGGCGTCGGCGTCGTAAATTCGCGAACGCAACAAGTACAACGACGTCGAATCTACGTATCGGCCGCATTTAAAAATGTAGGTCGAATTTTGCAGAACTATCGTTCATTTGCCGAGTTATCAAAAGTAGCAGGTAATCGTGTTCGCGGAGGAAAATCGTATCTTTCGAGAACGTTAACACACACTTTCAAAAGTTTTGCCAGCGAACGAGGAAAGTTTTTAATAATGATATATCCCTCAGATTATGATGATGGCACTTTATGGCTCGCATATTATAAGACTGTATATCACTTGACCTATTTAATAAAGTAAGCATTAAAATTTGAAATTAAAGATGAATATACAAATATCTAGTTTATAAATGAATTTCTTACTTAAACTATGATGAAATACTTTTAATTAATTAGAGGATAAGTTTATTTTGTTGTCGTTATAACTAACTGTATTTATTGTTTCTGTATAATAGGTCTTTATTAATAAAGTTTAAATAAAACACTTAAATATGTAGATTAGCCAATATATTAAAATAATTTCTTTGAATATGCGTCCTACTCAGTTTGTATACGGCATACCTTAAAAAATTGTTTTGTACTCTTTAAATCTTTAACTAATTTAGTAAACTTTATTTTGTTAGTATTTACTGTTTATTTTATTTATTGTTTTTATATTTCTGTGATATCGGTGATTAAATCATAGCGCGCCCTCGAAACCGCTGGACACGTTTTAATTAATTCCCACGTTAATTCCAAAACATTATATCAACCCTAATTGCACCCTCATTCCGTCAAACATTGCATTAGGGTCGGTGTCTGGTGTTAATATGAAGTGGTACCATTAAAATTAATAACGTGATTAAGCGACGGAAAAGAGTGTTCCCGGCGCATCCACCAGCACGAAACACATTTCGTTAATGAAGTTTTCCATAATTAAGAATGGACTAGATTAATAACGTATCCTCGTTTTTATTCAAACGTAATTGCTGGTGTGATTTTAATGTAGTTAACAAAATTTAATGATTTTTCCTTAATAGCACACGACTTTTTTTGTGCTGATCATTATCAAACTGTTTGAATTACTTGAGTCTCGTGAAGAGGATAATAACTTGATTAAAACACTTACAAATATATTTGATTGATGAGGCTGTTACTTGTAGAAACTCCATATTAACACTTAAAGAAATACTGACGCAGTATATGGTTTATGAATTTTTAATATTGTACTACAACAATGTTTTACCACACAGTGGCTTCATCAGCTAGAACAATGTTAAAAAATCATTCAGAAATCATATACTGTGACTGTATTTCTTTAAATACTCAGAAAGATTTCTTTAATATTTTATTTGTAACCAGATGTACATTTCGGATCACAAAATGATCTTCAAAATAATGAAAAAAAGTTGTTATCAAACTGATAGTGTTATGTATATCTTTTAGTAAAAAAACTAATAATTTTTTATTATTAAACATCCTAATGAATTAAGGGAATGCCCATAATTGACATAATTGACATTATAGACATTATATTAACTCGTGCATGTTTGTTGTGTATTAGATTAATGCCGGTCGAATTATTCCCATTCGGGTTTTGTGTAAATCACTTCCTGTGGAATATTAGCGGCGTTTCCTGTTGTAATCCGGCTAATATTTACGCCGATAAAGGCAAATGGGTGGCAAACAATAGAGTCGGACGTGAACACGGCGGGGCTTTTCACTAATCGCCTAAGCATTAGAGCGTAATTAAAGAAGGAACACCTCTATAATCGACTCCACCCACATCGATTTTCTCATTAAGGGCCGCTGTTTTGCTCCTCGAACATCATGCAATAGATATTCACAACGGGTTCTTTTTACTACATACAATTACACAACCTTTAGCAATTGCTCACAAAAAAATAATTACTTAAGTTACAATTTTTCTATACAATTAAATTTTATAGAAATAATTGCCCATATTTTATAAATAGGACACCCTATATATACATGTTCACCTCAATCACTATCGGTTTATAAGTTTCTTGATAAATACAGCAATTAGTGTTTAAATTGTTAAATCTTAAAGAGAGCTGATGAGGGATGCCTGCGTTGAGACAAAAGCTAGCTACATCGGGTCATTTTCTCAAGCAATGTGGAGAAATCTGTGCGATGAGATGAAAGGAGACATTTGGAGAAGACCCTTAAATTATTATTATTAAAAATCATACAAACCACAAAATCAAAAACAAAATTTCTTCATAAAACATTTTCCTATTTGGATTTTATATTTAAAGAATAAATCCTTCTTATTGTTGCACATTTAAACCAATAAATTTGGCATTTTCATAGAACATATGTTTGATCCCACCCTACATATAAAATAAAATTTCAATTACAATCAATACGGTTTTTATTGTTAGTTTACTTAAATTCAAAATGTTTTTCTTTTTTTTATTAGTTTTTTTTTTATTTCATAGCCACATATTTCAAAAATATATCGTAACAATGTCATC
Source organism: Ontholestes murinus (assembly GCA_963969525.1). Classification (NCBI taxonomy): domain Eukaryota; kingdom Metazoa; phylum Arthropoda; class Insecta; order Coleoptera; family Staphylinidae; genus Ontholestes; species Ontholestes murinus. Next base: position 80,045,141 of record OZ018391.1, on the reverse strand, counting down.
AAAATATTCAGAGACGAACAATATAACTTTTATTTAAAAAACTCAATTCGTTTTTTGTAGAAATTCTTTAAAAATTAGTGATGATTAATTATTGTTTTGTCCTATAATTTAAAGCCACAAATTTTGTAAATATATCCAGCCATTTTCAACAAAATACATCAAGTAGTTTAGAAAAAAATAGTCTAATGTAAAAAATTAATTTAGTTCTATAGATATTCTAATTAGTGACATTTAATCATTAGCTTCATTATTACAAAGCCACACATTTTAGGAATACATTCTGCTAATTTCATTAAAACCAATTAAGTGGTGTTCAAAAAATTTAACAAAGACCACTCCAATGGAATTTTTATTAAAGAAAAAAAAATTTTTTTGTTGGAAATTCTTAAATTATGTTATTATTAAATGATTGATTTCTATAATAAAAACATTGATTTCAGGCATATATCCTGTCAATTTCATCAAAGCGATCGATTGGTTTTAAAAAAAAATCAATTTATTATAAAAAATCAATTTCTATGAACATTCTTAAAAATTGGTTTATCTTATATTTTAAAGTCACATATTTTAGAATTTTATAAAAATTGATAGAGTGATTTTTAGAAACTTCAAAGTATATTTAAGCTACAACAAAATCCCATGATTATATTTTTAATTTAATTATTTATTTATAAATACGTTCTGTTTGTATTTTTTTTTTCTAAGAAATCGTTGGTCGTAATTCAATAATTAGAGAGTAGGATAGAGGCCACCCACCCACCCTACATATACATTGAGATTTAAACTAAAATATTTTGTTGAATTTCTGAAATAATTTCAGCAGTGTGTTTGAAATAACTTTCTGGAAACTAAACAATTAAAGTATTTGAAATTTAAATATTTAATTTGGGTGGGCGGGTGTCCACTATCCCACCCTTCAATTTATAAATTACAGCCAACAATTCCTTGGAGAAAAATATACAATACTAATATTTCATATTAAAATAATTTGTAATCATTTTATCCACAGTTTATTTTTATTTTGGCAAATATACATTTCGTTTACGATGTAAATATTTTTAAAAGCTGTACAAAGAGTTGAAGCTCATATTCGGTGGGTGGGTGGCCACTAACCCACCGTCCAATTATTTTAATACAACCGAGAGCTTACTTAATTGAAAACGAGATTAATTGAAGAAAGAAGTTAAGTATTTTTATAAAGATGTGTCAAGAATTTCTTTAACATACGATATGACCTAAATAATTTTATTACGCATGTTTTGCTAATTGATGGGTGGGTTAAATCATCCACTGACCCTACACATGAAAATAAACTTTAATTATTACCATGGTATAATTATTTAATCAACATCAGTTTCATAGGAGTTGCTTTCAGCAAAATAAGGTAATATGTTAGTTAAAGATTAAATACATATGTAGGATGGGTGGGTAGCCACTAATCCATCCTTAAATTACTTTAAGATAATTTTGTGTATTAGAAACTTAATAAAACGAAGAGCTTTCATAAATTTCTGTAAAATTCGATATTTTTTAAAATAAATGTATTGCGTGTAGTTTTTCTAATTGGAGGATGAGGGATGGTCTAGTGGCTACCCAACCATCCTACATATACAAACAAACCATATTCTCTATCATTGGTTTGATTTTATTTATAACAACAGGAGTTGTTTTCACAATATTAACGTAATATTTTAGTTAAAGTTTAAATCAGAAAATTTATCAGACGATAAATAAAACTGTACTTTGTTAATATCACAAATTTATGGCTTTAAGCATCCAACATAAAGTTTAAATGTATATTTAGGATGGGTGGGTGTCCACAAAGCCACATTTAAACTATTTTAATGTTTATTGTTGTATTAATAAAGTAGTGAGTTTATTTCTATTGGAGTTGTTAATTTTAAGCACATACTCAAGAATTTAGCTGACATTATTAATATGAAATGTAACAAATATAAATTATTATAAAATAATGATTACCTATATTGAAAAAAAATATTATAGAGACCACCCATTCATACATCAAGTATATTTAAGCCACAACAAATTCACGTGATTATATTTTTAATAATAATTTATTCACCAAATCTGGAATAAATTTCAAGAATCTAAAAGCAGGAAAGTAGTTTAAAAAATTTTTTTTTATATGTAGGGTGGGTGGGTGGCCACTATTCCACCCTCCAATTATTAAAACATAAGCCAAAGTTTAAATTAATGTACATTTGAATTTTCACAATTATGTAAATTATTTATTATATTAATACGTTCTGTTTGTGTTTCTTCTTTAAGAAATCATTGATCGTAATTTATTAATTGGAAGGTGGGATATAGGCCACCCACCCACCCTACAAATACATTGAATTTTAAACTAAAACACTGAGTTGATTTTCTGAAATAATTTCAGCAGTGAGTTTGAAATTGTTTTCTGCAAACTAAAACAGTAAAAATAATTAAAGTTACAATGTATATGTAGGGTGGGTGGGTGTCCACTATCCCACCTTCCAATTATTAAAACATACTTAAGAGTTTTCATGAATATCATTTAAATCGTTAAACAGTTATGTATAATGTATTGTGAAAATACGACACGTTCACATAAAAAAATCGTGGGCTGTATTTCAATAGTTGATGGATGGGATAGTGACTAACCTTTTCTAGAATTATTAAATTACGATCAACAATTCCTTAGAAAAAAACATGAGTGGGCTCAATTTCACCTGCCAGTTGCTAAAATTTTGAAAATTAAAACAGTGTCAGTGATTAAAGTTTCATTGTATATTTAGGGTGGATGGGTAGAAGCTCTCCCACCTTCCAATCACTACGTCAAAAGCGACGGTTTTGTTAAATTAATTAATATAAAATCTGAATAAAGTCCCAAATACAAATAATTAAATATATATGATGTTGGTATTAAGTGTGGAACCAAGAAAATATCTTCAATTTTGCAGGTAAGTACAATGGGGTAAATGCATCTGATTTAAATTTTTTTAATTAATAATATTCTTCCGGTTTAACAGGACCTTAAACTTTTTTTAATTTTAATGGGACGTCCTGTATATATATTTCTGCAGATTTTTGAAGAGCATGTTATTACAAATTTGTGCATACTGAATTTAGTGTAAACTATCTGTAAAAAAAAGGGAAATAATTCAATTTAAGTTTCAAAATAAGTAAATTTACTTTCGACTAATGATGAACGTATTTTAATATGAACTCCGCCCGTGCTTCTTTCGCCCAAAATTTTTTGTATGTTTTTTGTAATTTATTTGTTTTGAAATGTGTTTTTTAATAAAGATGTACAAAGAATTAATAAACAATTAACAATCAATACTTTAATAATGTTTGCTTTTTCTTATGACTTTGGGGTGCTTGGAAAATGTTGAAATATTATTATATTTTAATGACAATTGACCAATTTCCAGCAGAAGAGGAAAGTAAAAAATTGAAGCAGATATTTTAATCTTTTCTGTTTAAAATTTCGACACAGGTTTGTTTTAAAGTTCTTTTTATCATCATTATCTAAGCTATATCTTATAAGCAATTTTAATAATTATTATATTTTTCAGTAGTGACCACCCGCTACTACAAAATGTGTATGTTTTAAGATATAAACTCCTTGTGAGAAAATCATATTTTTGTAAGTGAAGCAAATATTTTTTTTTTCTTTTTATGGATTAGAATTTCTCCTTGACTACCTCAAGTCTAGTTAATTATATCATAATAGAGTGGTTATTATTAACCCTAAAAAAAATACAGAATAATAAAATCCATCGAGTCAAGTTTATTATTTCCAGCCGACAATCATTTCATATTTCATGAATCACCGTTTTGGTTTAGTTCGGGTTCGTGCCATGAAACGCCAATTGCCAGTCACGGCATGTTTTAATTTATTTAAGTGTCCTCCACACATATTCACACACAATTTTCTCGTCTAGACATCATTTAATACTTTTTTTTAAACGCCAATAACAATCATAAAATTTATACAGATTATCTTACACAGGAAAAATTGCTTGGCATTTGAATAAAAATTAACTTTAAAAGACAATAACAACCGTAAAATTTATACTATTATTAATTTGTAAAATTTTGATAAAAATTAACCACTTTTATTACACAATAGTAATGCTTCACCAAGAGATAAGTAAGTTTAATTATTATTAAAGAAATATTGAAAAACTTTATTAAAGCTATAGTTTTTGAAAAATAGTTTAAATTTAATGTTTAGAATAATATAATATTACGTGATAATAAAGTTAAAGGAGCTGAATAGAAAAACTAAATTGAATTAATTATTATTACACTCTCACCTTGGGAAACTTCTCAAAAGTATTTATTCAAATTCGAACCGTTATTCGTAAACTGTGTCGACTTTACAAATTGCGAGTGGAAAATGTTTAAATCACCCCGAGTCACGGCACACACCCTCTAATATATTCAGGTAGCCTCGTTAACAATTGCATCCACGTTTCACTTTTGTTGCGGCGCGTGCTAAACTCGCCGTTCTTTTTAAATCAGATTTTCACCCATGACCGAAACTATTTCGTTCGCGTTTAATGCCTTTAAAAATGTACTATAATAAATAAAAAAATTAACTGTAAATAAATAGTAATTATTACGAAATTAATTTAACTAATAATTAATTAATTTTAAAATTCCATTAATGTAATTATGGTGGATGCGCCGGGCTATTTTATTTATTGAGGTTGCTGCTCTTTCCTGCAATCGATTTCAAATTACAGTTACATGTCGTCCAGTCTAGACAGTACCTGTCGTTGTTTGTGGACGTCTAATTCGCTTCCAATAAATGTTTAAAGGTAATTGTTTCGTGTAACGGGACGATGCACCGACTCACCGCTGAATCATTCTGTTTGCATTGCTTACAGAAAGTAATCATAAAAACGTCAATAATCACATTAGATAGGATAATGATGTGTATCATCTCGCCATATTGTTTTAATGAGCGTATTATTTGTTCGTTTGATTATTTATAGTAATTACTGTCTCTGGGTTAGGGTTTAAATTACTACGCAGTACTCAATTGTATAAATAATTGATGGTTATTATTGATTGATATAACATATATTATTCCTTATTTTTTGTATCGAGTGGCCTTTATTAAAATGTCGTAAATTAATAAAGAATGAGGTGTACAGGGTTTCTTATTAATGAGTGAAAATGGCAATGTCAGAAGTAGGTGATTATCTTAACTGTAAATTAGAAAAATACAAACTTAATCAGTTAATAAAACACAAAATTAAGAAGACGTCTTTCACTATTAATAGTTTGGTGATTTTTTGAATAGATGCATCGAGAACTTAAAAATGTAAATTTATATACTTGAATCTGGAAAAAGATTCCGAAGTATCTATACCTCCTTTTAGACCATATCCTTACTTTTAGCGTTCATCCTTAACTGTATGAAATGAATGTACATTAATTAAAACTCTCGCTTGTATTTCAATGACTGGAAGGTGGGATAGTGGCCACCCACCCACCCTACATATACATTTAAATTTTCATTACTGTCAGTATTTTAATTTATTAAAAACTATTACAAACTTACAGTTAAACCTCAAGAAAATTTATTAAGACAAATTCTCGCAATGCAATCTGCAATCTTTTAACCGGCTTTTGTTGAATTAATTTAAAAAAGTAATTAGAGATTTTATATCATATTTTATATACTTATAGTTTAGATGAATAGTCATTCTCACACATTTTAGTTAATATTTATAATATAGATAATTATCATAAAAGAATACAAATTATGATTTTACTTCATCTTGAATATGCTGATAAGAAGGATGAACATATTTTCGGGTTTCAGTTTTTATAATTTAAAAAGAACCAAATTATTTGTAAAACGCGTAAAACATATAAAAAATAACAAGAAAATGCTAACCAAATGACAATAACCATATTTGTGATTCCTTATTCATAGTTTTCAACGAATCTAGTTTAAGTTAAAATGAATATGTTAATCAGATTCTAGTAAAATTCTTCTAAATTATAGAGGACAATTTAGAAGGGTTTTGCTAGAATCTTTATATATATTTATGACACTGTTTTATCATATGTTTACAAAGATATTTATTTTTAATAACATTACGCAATGATTTTATTAAAAATTACAACCATTCATATAGTTATAATAAAGTAATTTGAGTGTTGTAGATTTTACGAAAATATTTTCGTATTTTTTCTAATTATTAGTGAATTTTCTACAACGTAAAGGACTTATATATTTTTATTAAGTAAAATATTTAACGTCTAAAAAGTAAATATTAATTTTCAACTAATAATAGCCTCATAAATTAATATATGAAAATATTGGCAATGATATTTTAATTTAGATTTTGACTTATTTAATTTAACAATGATAAATTAAATAAATCAAAATCTAAATTAAAAACCATCTTGAGTTCTCAAAAAAATACTGCAATTTTGATGTTGAATATATTTTATAAGTTTAAATTAAAGGTTTAACCTTACTGCATATAGGATGGTGGGTGTCCAATATCCTACCCTTCAAACACCAAAATATAGCTAGCAAAAAATAATGCGTACAGGTCGTATTAATAGAATAAATAATGTACAATGGGATAGTGGGATAGTCACTATCCCACCTTTCAATTATTAAAATATAGCCCTTAATTTTTTTTAGAATAAAACATGCGAACTGGTCTTAATTTTACAATAAATTATACACTTAACTGTTTATCAATTCAAAAAATATTCATTAAAACTCTCACGTATGTTTTAATAATTGGAGGGTGGGATAGTGGACACCCACCCACCCTGCATATACATTGAAACTTTAATTACTTCTACTTTTTTAGTTTCCAGGAAACTATTTCAAACTCAGTGCTGAAATTATTTCAGAAATTCAACTCAGTGTTTTAGTTTAAATTTCAATGTATATTTAGGGTGGGTAGGTGGCCACTATCCCACCCTCTAATTATTAAATTACAAACAACGATTTCTTAAAGAAATCAAGTGCAAACAGAACGTATTTACATAATAAATAATTTACATAATTTTTATCTAATATTGTATATTTATTGAATTTCAATTTAATAATTGACATATCGCATACATGATAAAACTCCATAACACATTGAAATAAAACAACATAATTTTTGAAAACTGGAAGTGTTTAACAATAAATGTGAAACTCTCTCATCTAAGTGGTTTTATTTTAATTAATTAGTTGAACTCTTGGTATGTGCTTAAAAAGTACAATATAAATAAACTGGGGATAGGTTCGAGGACAACTATTCGATATGATTATTTTAACTTACATTACAAATAGTGTTTTAGCTTTATTTAACTCAAAAATGGTAAGAAATATGGTTTTGTTTTTCGATAATTTAATAGTAATTTTTTGGCTTCAAGTTAAATTATATATGTAGGATAGAGTTAGCCATTATTCAACCCTAAATTATTTTATTTTTATTTTAAGTAGTGACCTATAATGTTTTCAACTTTATTGGTAACTTATTTTTAATTCCATTTAAGCATTACCAAATGAAATATTCTAGTATTGGTAAATAATTAATTGGAGGGTAGCTAAGAGGCCATCCATTCACCCTATATAATTATTATAATTTAGGTTTTCATCAAATTCAACTGGTTTTATTTTTTAGAATATTCACAATCTTTCTAATATAGCACGAAAAATAAGATACTGTGACATTTTTTACCACTTTTGATGAAAAAGTATTCGTGTGAAAACACTATAGTTTATTCCTCACTTCAATTATTAAACAAATTAAACGTACCTCTAACAATTAATAAATAAGTGAAGACATTTTCAAAACAGTTCACGTAAACTCAAACCATCAATAGTAAAGTAATCGTGACTTTTTCTTCGTTATAATCAAGCTGTATCACAAAGAAAAACGTACATAATTAAATAAAATTTTATTTAAAAGTGTTGTGGAGGCGTTTACTTTGTGATACATCTTGAATGTAATGAATCATTAATTTGAAGTATTAATGATTAAAATTAATTTCTTTGAGCAATTTTTAATTAAATGATTGTAAATACCTTTTTATATATCACACACATTCTCTTATTCGATCTAAATTGTTTGTAAAATTGTATTTTACAAACAATTTTTTTGAAGTATAGTTTGAAAAGTATAGTTTCTGCCATTTTTAAACTATACTTCAAAAAAAATTTTTGCAAACAACTTTATAAAACAATTTTACAAACAATTTAGATGGCGTTAAACAATTTTTAATTGTTTCGTATAATTTATTTTCGCCGCATTTTTTTCTTTTTATGGAAAATTCTTACAGGTTTCATTTATAATAATCACATGTGTCATCTTAATCAATAATACATTTGGTAAGCGTACTCTTGACCTACCTCAATAAATTATCGATTAACTTAGATCAGATATGAATTCATCTATCGTACTCTTGACCTACCTCAACGTATTTTATCTTGAGCGGGTTTATTCTTGACCTTCGCAATGAACAATGCATTGACCTTGCGTACTCCTGACCTACCACAATAAACTAAGCATTATTAGACTAACTTATTGAGAAAATTTTAAATATAAATGTTAAGATCTTAAGAGAAACAGTTGGAAATATTACGATGAATTAAATTTTCACTTAACCCGTGGTGAAACATTTTATGTAAAACGGATTAATGGGTGGAATAGTGGCCACCCACCCACCCTACATATATAAAAGGCTTTAAATTAAAACGCTGATTTCTGCATATATTTCAATAATAATCCCACTTTTCATATTTTATATTTTAAATAATAAAATTATTTTTAGGTTTAAAATTTACATATTATAATGGATGGGTAGTTGGTTGTTAATATTATATAAACTTAACATATTCATCCTGTTTTTAAAGTTTTAACTAAAATCACAAATTTAAATTGTATTTTCCAACACAAACACAAAAATGTTAGGTTTGGTAAAAATAATCATGCCCATAAACACTTTTCTGGTTTAAATTAAAATACATGTGTAGGGTGGGCGGGAGGCCACTATCCCACCCTCCAATCCTTAAAATATAAACAAGGGTTTTTCTTAAAAATATTTAATATGTGCGCAAAAAATTACTGAATAAAATATTAACTTATGTTATGATTTCATTCAATAAGAATGTGGTTTTTGTAAAACTAATTAAAGGGTAGGATAGTGGACACCCACCCACCCTACATAAATAGAAATTCTTTAAAGTAAATTCTACTGCCCGCAAATATTTAACAACGCATGCAGTTTTGTATTTATAATTTAAAATTATAAACTTTAAATCAAAAATTCGAAATGTATTTTCTAACAATAAAAAAAATCAACTCTGATAATGAGATCATTTAAAAAAGTCACTGTGCAGTTTAAGTTTTTATGTATATGTAGGGTGGGTGGGTGGCCACTATCCCACCCTACAATTTATTTATCGTAAACAAGGGTTAAATTTGAAAGAACTTGAAAGAATTGCAAATTTTTACTGATTAAGAGAAGAGAATTGAAATAATTGACATGAAGAAAACAATTGGAATTTGAAGTGACGTTGAATAAGATTTGTGAATATAAAAATTTACGACAGTTGGGAATTAAAAAAACTTCAAATAATATATTTTTTTCGATGAAGTAATATTGAAATTTGCCAAGAAAATTAAAATAAATAAAAACTTTACAATGTAATCTATAATTTTTTTTCTGTCAGTAAACAGTTGATAATAAAAATTGAGAAAAACAATTAAAAATTACTTAAACGGTCTTAAAAGGGATGAACAAAAAACTAAAAAAAATTGATTAGAACAAATTATTGACAACAAAGACAACAAATTATTAAAAATATTACGAAATTGATTTTTGATTTAAATAAAATTATATATAAATAATTGAAATATACTAAGTAAAAAAACAGTTAAAAATTTAAATCAATTAAATATTCTATTAGACAATAATAATAAATAAATAAATGAAACTTCAAACAACAGATTATTGAAATTTCTATTATATAAAAATCAATTGAAATTTGCTTAAAAAAATAGTTAACAAAACAAAAGAGTGGTTCAAATTTGCTTTAAATATTTTAAATTGAAATTGTAATTTGTTAAAAATAGTTTAACATTTATTTTAAGCTATTGAAATTTTTGACTTGAATGTAAAAGTTGCTTAAACTAATTGACATATTTGACGAGAGGAAAAATTGGAATTTGAATTTAAAAATAGAAAAAATAAACTGTATAAAATTTGCTTCAAACGATTGAAATTTCTGATATAAAAAAAAAACAAGTGAACATAGTTGAAAAATTAAGAAAGAAAAATAAAATTTAAAATTTGTTTAAAATTATTGATTTTTGTCATCGAAACAATATTGAAATTTGCTGGGAAAATTAAAACAAATGAAAACACGTCGGTGGTGGGTGCGTATGGTTGCTGTAGTACTAACGTTAGGGAGAGTGCACCAACGTTTGTTAGTTAAAAACAACCAAAAAATTAAAATTTAAAAAAACAATTAAGAAAAAGTTGAAAATTAGAAATCCTTAAATATTTGAGACATTTAAATTTTTAACCATTTGTTTCAAAAAATAAGAAAGAGAAAGAAATAAAATTGGATGTTGAAAATTAGAAGAAAAAAAAACAGTTTAAAAGTGGCACCAAACAGTAAAAAAGAACATTTGAACACAAATGAAAATTATAAAGAAAATAATTGCTTTTTGCATTAAACGAATTTCAAAATTAGTTTAAAATTGGCTTTAAACCTTAAAAATTTATGACAAAAAATCTGTTAAAAATAAACACTTAAAAAACGATTGAAACATTTCTTAAAACAATTAAAACTAAAAGAAACATTGGAATAATTAAAAAAAAAACAAAATTTGATTTAAGTATTTAGTTCAAATATTCTAAGCAAAAAAATCAGTTAAAAATTTAAATATATATTTTTTAATAAAAAAATAATTGTAACTTTAACTTAAATTTTAAAAAAACAAATACCAGTTCAAAAATAGTTTTACATAATAAAAATGTCTAAAATTTCAAAACGAATTGAAATTTGCTAAAAAAATAAACAAATTATAAACATAAAAATAATACCATTTGCTTTTGAGCATTAAAATTTTCGACAAGAATTTCAAATTTGCTTGAAAAAAGAGTTTGAAATTAGAATAGCTTAATTATTTGATTTAAACTATTTAAATTCTGGACTTTGTTTTGAAATTTGCTCAAAAAATTAAAATTTTTGTTGATATAAACAATATTTGAATTTGAAAATTAAAAATAAACATTAAAAATTGCGATAAAAAAGTTATTAAATATAACTCAAAATTAGAAAAACAATTTAAAATCTTCTGTATAGGTTTTACATTTACATTACAAATAGTGTTTTAATCTTTTAAAACTCAAAAATAGTAAGAACTGTGTACAAGTGAAACCATTGAAATTCTACAGAAAAACTATTGGTAATTTTCTAAAAGAAAAAAAACGAAAATTTCGAGAGAGAAAAAAACAATTTAAAATTTTTAAATAAAGAAATCACTTAACTTTTTTATACCACTTATATTTAATATATAAGTGGTATAAATAACTTAAGTGTTTTTTTATTTAAAAATCAAAAATGTACAAAACGCCTCCAAAATTCAAGAATTAAAAATTAAATTCAGTTGTTATAAAAAAACACTAAAAATTTACAAAAAAGTTGAAAACTTAAAAAATCAAAAAATAGTTGCAAACGTAAATGAAACAGTTGAAGTTTTACTAAAATAGTTATTCGTAATTTCATAAATAATAGTTTAAAAGAAACAAATGAAATTTTACAATAAAAAATAATTGAAAGCAAGCTTTGAAATTTGTCAAAAAATAAGTAAAACTCTATTAAGAAAAACTGAAATTCAGCGCACATAATAGAAATGAAACAAATGAAAATTTGAAAAAAAAAACAGATGAAAATTAACAAACAGTTTTAAATTAAATTGAAAAATAGTAACAAATTCGTTACAAAAACAGAAAATTTTGAATAAATTTTCATTTAAAAAGATGAAAACTAAAGAAAACAGTTTTGATCAAATCACACAAAGAAACTATTGAAAATTTTCTGCAAACGTATTAAAAATTTATAAAGAAATAGTTATAAGAAACAATTGTAAATTTACTTAAAAAATGTTGGGTACTTGGCAAAGAAAACAGCTGAAATTTTACAAAAAATTAAAGATTTGTTGAAAAAAAAGCCATATTGTCATAATACAAATATAAGAAATGGGGTATATTAATTAAAATTATGGAATTAAAACAATTAAATTGAAAAAGGAAATTATTAAAAAGACAGTTTAAAATTAAAAAAAGCAAACAATTGAAATAACAGATGAATGATATCTAGAGACCTCAAAATCGATATTTTCACCAATTTTCAAAAGTTGTCACGATCACAATACCAAAAAATAAATTATGTTATATATGTTAGAGGCTTCTACTTCGTTAAAAAAATAAATTAATAATAATCTGTTTCAGATAGTTAAATTGTCTTTTGTTTATAATTTAAAATAAATTCTTGTTTGTAATTAAATTTTGGGGGGGGGGGTGGATTGTTTTCGTATATAAACTCCAATAGTTAAAAACAATTAAAATTTGTTAAAAACATTAAAATAAATACACTTTTCACTTTGTTTTATCACAATAGTGTATTTTATTTATTTTTAATCAAATTATATCAACAAGTCAATGTCGACAACATTCAAGAAGAATTAAAATGTGTCAAAAATAAAAACAAATTCAACAATCGAAATTTGCCAAGAGAAACAGTTGAAAATTAAACAAAAGGCAAAGACAAAAAAGTAAAAGAATTAAAATTTAAGAGAAGAAGAAAACAAGATTTACTTCTAAAATATTCTTCAAATTATGGAAATTTTCACTATACTTTTCCATACAATTAAAAGACATATATAATTTCTTCTCAAAATATCTTCCTAAAAAACTATAGTCAGCATAGAATAAATCCAGTTATACAGACAAAGTACTAAGTATTTTTATAATATAATAAAATGTATAACGATGTAATGCCTTAGGAATCAACTATATAAATATAAATTATTCGGCACTAACTTTTATTTCAAAAAAATTGAAAATTACTTTGGTTTTTACCTATTTAATTTTTAGAATTTCAATTTACAAATTTTTATTCAAAGTTTTTCAAAGCTTTCAACATAGAATAAAAGCTTATTTTTTTTCTAACGATTCGAAAAATGATATAAAAACAAGTGCAATGTACATAAAATTTTCAAATTAGACACATTCTAGTTTACGTTCGTAAAGTCAACACAATTCAAATCCTCCTTAATTTTCAAAAATTAAAAAAAGAAGAGATTAATGAAAAATCTGAATAATTTCAACGATTTAAAATAAATACAAAAACAATTGCTATTGCCATAAAATTTTCAAAATAAACACAAAATATAATCTAATTTGTGTTAGTGAAGTAAACATAATGAAATTCTTCAGCGATTTTCAAAAATTAATAAAAGAAAAGAAACTTCTTTGATGAAAAATTTGAATAATTTCAACCATTCGAAAAGAATCTAAAAACAATTGCCATCGGTATGAAATTTTCAAAATAAACACAAAATATATTCTAGTTTACGTTCGTAAAGGAAAAATTAAATTTTTCACTGAATTTTGGAAATTTAGAAAAGAAGAGAAACTTGCTTAATGAAAAATTTGAAAAATTTCAACGATACGAAAGGACTATAAAAACAATTGCCATCGACATGAAATTATTAAATTAAATACAAAAACCATTCTAGTATAAGCTAATAGTATAAACACAATTTAATTCTCCAGTGATATTTAAAACAATTAAAATAAAAGTAATAAAATTGTTTGATGCAAAATTTGTCTAATTTCAACGATTCGAAAAGAACATAAAAACAATTTTTAAAATAAACACAAAATACATTCTAGTTTACGTTCTTGAAGTGTAAATAATTAAATTTTTTAGAGAATTTTCTAATTTTAGAAAAGAATAGAAGCTCATTTAATAAAATATTTTAATAATTTCAACGATTCGAAAAATGTATAAAAACAATTACCACCGACTTGAAATTTTCGAAATAAATACAAAAACCATTCAGGTTTACGATAATGGTATAAACGCAATTGAATTCTCCAGTGATTTGTTTTTTAATTTAAAAAAGTAAGAGAGAGTTGTTTTATGAATAATTTGAACAATTTCAACGATTAGAAATAAATATAAAAACAATTGCTATCGATAAACATACACAAATAAACACAAAATACAGTCACTAAAATTTAAAAAAATAAATCGATCAATTTAATTTTAATTTTGCTTTATTATTTACTATCTCTCTAAGTTAAATAAGTTAAGAAAATTCTTAAAATGCACTTTTCCTTTGAAATTCGTATAACACTTATTTAGTTATATGTAGACTTGAATTTGTAGGTAATGGTGTATTTTATACTATATTTCAAAAAAATAAGTATAGTAATAAGGGCTTCTTTCAAAAATTATTCTTGCAAAAAACTACAGTCAAATATATAAAAAGATTTTTCCATGCAAAAAATGCATATTTTTTAATAAAAAAATTAACAATGAAGACATAAATAATTAAAAAGTATTTTTAAGAAAGGATGGGGTCCCCCAGGACCTCCAGGTGCAGCTAATGGTTAAGAGTGTTGGGTAAGAAATGAAAGGAATGATTACATTTTATAATAGCTATAGGACATTCAATAATTCTAGAGTCAAAGAATAAGCCAGTTAATTTGAATTATGATAATATATTACATAACGAATTACCTATTTTATCCTGGTATGTTTAACACTGGCAAAAGAATAAAATATTTAAATATTATCACCATAGACGATCAGATAAAAAATAGAAATTTTTATATTTTAAATGTTAATCTTAATGATATTACAGAAACAAATAATTTTACGTAATTGAAATCTAAATATCAATAAGAGGAAAGGCAAATTGACGAAAATAATTCGGAACACGAAGAGTTTCGCCAGTGCTCCTTCTGAATCTAATAGCGGTACGTGTTCTACAACTCGGCTCAGTTTTTAGTGGGTGGAAATTTTCATCGTACGTGACCCTAACTCGTAACTGAAACCGGAAAAAAGGGTTTTCGCGCGGAGTACTCATTTAACACGTTCGTCCATGTACGTGTGAAATACGGTTACCTAATGGTGCAATCGATAATAAGTGAAATTTATGAATAAATTCTTATAGTAAAATTAATATTATCGATTAAAATAAAGAAAATAAAATAAAATAAGAGAATGGCTGCGAACGTTACGACTTGGTAATCCATACTTACAATGAAATGAAAATAATAATTTGTTTATTTCACTGTGAGTAGTATCAATTATCAAACTAAGTAAGTTAAATAGATTCATCATTATTGTTTTTATTATAAGTAAAAATTTGATTGATTATAATAAAAATGGTTTTAAAATAAAATCTACTGTAGACTTATTAAGACTTAAGATAAAAACATAAAAACAGTTTTTATATTAAGTTTAAAGGAGTCTACAGCAAAATTAAAACTGTTATTCTTTTTATCTTAAATCAGCAGTTTTTTTTCATAATTAATCAAATTTGTTTTTAAACCATCTTTCATTGCTATAGTTTTATTAAAATTATTTCTCGTGTATATTTTTTGTTACCTGGTGTTCAGAATCTGGCCAACTGGCAGTGCATCCCTGATCCTGCTCATCGTCCATAGCACTTCTTCGTCGATTTCCAACGCCAACAATAACAACAACGTGAACAAAAAAAAAGTGACGAGTGAAGGACTAGTTTCCTTAGTCCTCGGTACAAGTGTGTGCGGAATAAAACCGTTAAAAAAAAAACACACTACAATGGGCGAAAAAAGCGGGACCAGTTGCTCCTCGCACAACCCCCAGACAAAGGATCCCCCCGGCTGCTACTACACAAAAGGGACAGTCCCGGCCTTTTGGGTGTCAATGTTCCATTCTTGCAACTGTCACCGATACACCGAATGCATATTTAATAAACGGCGACACGATCGTCATACCATCGATTAATTTTCAATAATCTCTTCGCCGATCACCGCACCACCACCGGTCGTCATCTCCGCCGAGGACGAAACGCGCCGCCACCATCAGTACCGATAACGCACGCACATACGCACACACTCGCACTCGGCACACGCAAGAAATCAAAACGCGAATATATATTCCGTAACGGTGATGGACAAGGGGGGCTTTCGTGCACCGCTCTGCCTGCGAAAGTCTCCTGGCTGTGTGTGTGTGTGTGTCTGTGTGTGGCTAAATGTGTGTGTAAAGGGGGGCCGAACCCTAAAAGCTCGCGAGGCGTCGCGACGCGGAGATGCACGAGGCGGTTTCGATCCGGAGCAACACACAGCGGCAACTCTCACGTACACGACGACGTGCTGGCCTGTGTGTGTGTTAGAGGGGGTGCCGCCCTCATACAGAAACCGTGGTGAAAATTTTATAACACCAACGGTTACCCTTTTATTAAAATATAGATGATTTTTACATCAAATGATACAAAGAAATTTTCTAAAAAAAAAATAAAAATTGTCAATGCAAACAATAGAAGAGATTTCTGGTATTTATTACAAAATATAAAAACCTCTATACTAATCTTTTCAAAGAGAAAAATCAGTTGTTTATCATTAATACTAAAAAAGTTATTTTGAAAATGTAGGTTAATGTCAAGTACATCTCCCAAAAAGGGATAAAAATAGCATATTTGCTCCAATATATTCGAAATGAAGAAGTCAAAAGCTGTCAGCATGTCTTACTGGTCAGGAGATGGATGTGGGTTTGAGTGGAAAAACACTGGAAACCAGAAAATACCGCCCGTGATTCTTGCTGTCTAAATTTGTGTAGGTGTTTCAGTAATTTTTGTAATTTTTTAATTTTTGTGAATGTATTATAAGCAAGAAGAACAAAGTTATAAAGAATAAAAGAATAAAAGCACAATAAATGCATTCATAATTCGGTGGGTGTCTACTACCTTACCCTTCAATGATCAAAAATATCAGTGAAAAGCGAAGAGTAATCCGGAAATCCCAGTAATTAATGACCAGGTAGACCTAGTATTTTCCTCCTTATTTCATTCTGTATAAATAAGGGTTTTGTCGTAGATTAATTTACTTTAAGTTTGATAATGATCAGTTAATGATCGAAACTCGAGTCACTTAAAAATAAAGTGTGATATTAACAAAGTAAACGTTTTTGTTTAATTTTCCAAAATGTATCACGAAGTTAACGCCTCAACCATTAATCAATTCAGTGAAACTCTTGTGTTTGACTAATGAGTTGAAGGGTGGGATAGAGGCCACCCACCCACCCTACATATGCAAATAATTTTAAATCACTGTCACTGGTTATTATTTCAAAATACAATCATAGAATTAGTGTCGATGTTACAATAAAATTCAAACAAAACACATTATAAACAAATATAAGTAGGGTGGGTGGGTGGCCTCTGTCTAGCCTTCTAATCTATAAAATAAAAGTTCGGTTTTATTAATAATTAATTTAAACAAGTTGAGTATACAATAGAAATTTAAATCAAACTTATTAGAAGGTTAATTAGTTGAGAATTTAATTCTTCGTTTATTCAATTTACTAAAATTTTATTAAAACTTCTATATTTAAATCTTGTATTTCTCAGGAAATCCCAATTTTTCAATGATTTCTGCCAATTTTGAATTTTGTCGATTATAGCGTCGCCTGTCTCGAATACAAAAAAATATTTCAGATAAAACTCTCTTATTTTTTCCCGGAGTATTCAAATCCGTACAAAAAAATGGGGGCTCCTATATAACTTTCCTATTTATTAAAAATTATAAATAGTTTATATAATTTACAGTATAAAAATAATTTATATCTTTTTAAAACGTAAAATTTTATCAAGAATTTGGCACGCAAACGCACATCGATTTACAATTAAAATCTAAGCACATATGTAGTGTAGGTTAATGGCTTCTAACCCACCCTCCAATCAATACAACATACAACAAGATTTGTATTATAATTTCCAAACACATAATAAATAATTTATCCAATCAACAATTAGTAAAATGGATTTTATTATAATGGATTATTAATTCAAACCCTTGCGTATGTTTTACTGATTGGAGGGTGGGGTAGAGGCCACCCACCCACCCTACATACACAATTAAACTCTCATCACACTCATACTTTTAGTTTCCTAAAAACTGTTGCAGCCTTAAGTGAATTTATATAAAAAATTAAAATCAAATATTATCAAGTTTCGATGTATTAGCAGGATGGGTGGGTGCAGTCTTCAGAAACTTTTATTTATAATAAACTAGGATTTCTCAAAAACAAGACAATAAATTTTAAAGATTTTGTTTTTCTTTTAAAATTAAGCAAAATAATGTTTATATAACTTTATAAAAAATCTATTAAGTTAAAGCAAGAAATGATGAAAACGGTGGAAAATTCTGGAAATAATATTCCTGAAAAAAATCTTAAATTACTGAAATTTCCTAAAAATTAAAGCAAAAAAAAACTGAAAATTCTGAAATAATACATACTCATAAATTCTAGAAACCTGTAAAAACCTTATTAGAAATTTCTATTGAAGTAAATTGACTAATCACTGAAAATTCTTTGTAAATATAAGGGAAAATCTAAATATGCGGTTTACAAATAGTTAAAAGAGTATTGAAGATTGCAAGAAATTGTTCCAAATTTTAAGAAATCCAGAAGATAGTTATCTAGAAAATTAAGAAACAAATTAATGAAAAGTTCACAGAAAATGAAAGAAAAATGTTAGAATCTTTTAAAAACATGGAAGGGACATTACAGGAATATTTAAGAACTACAAGAAGATAAGAAGAGAAGAAAATTCTAGCAAACCTAAAAAATGTTAAAAAGTGATATTTTCAGGAAAGAAATGTTACAAGAGTTAGACAACGTTAAAACCAGCGAATTCAATTATTACAATTTGAAATAAAAATCCAAATTCAGGAGACAAACAAGCAAAATTGTAAACCGTAGACAGAAAAGAAAAGACAGCAAAGAACAGATGACGTAAGATAAGTTTTATATAACAGTTGATAGTTGGTGATTCATAATTTTTTTATTTACATCACGTTTATATTTGTTATCTTACTTCACAGGTTTAGAAATTAAGTTCTTTGATTGTGTTTCTTCACTTTTTTCTTTAGTTTTCGAGTATTTGTTTCTACATCCTCTTAAACTATCAAAATAGTTTTAATAGTTTTCGTCATCATTTTCCTTTTGTTTTGTTTTGTTTTCTTATTAATTTTTATCAGAATTAAACTTTTTGGCCTTTTTCCCTGACCTAGGACTCTCAATTTGCGCAAAATTCCTTGGTGGGTTTCCTTTAGGATCAGAATAACTAAGTTCTTTAAATTCCCTTTTCCACTATGAGTTCTGTTTATTTTCTTATTTGGAATTTGTTCTTCTCTTTCTTTGTGGACCTTTCAATTTTTTTTTTATCAGGTGAACTATGTATTTGTCTCAATTTGTTTTTATTTTGGATTTTGTGTTCTCTTATTCTCTGATTCTGAGAGAAGAGAGAAGAAATAAACACGAGATAAAACACATAAAACAAAATTTACGATTTATAACATTAAATAGCATTCTATTAAGTTGGGAGAAAGTTTGGCAAAAATTTCTATAAAAGTAAGATAAGAAATGATGGAAAATTCTAGAAACAATTATTTCTAAAATATTAAATAAGTTTTTGCAAAATGAAACAAAAATATACCGGATAATTAAAAAAAAATAAAGCAATAATAATAAAAGATATCTGTCAAATGTCAGTTATCAATTGACACCAGTCGTATGTCATCTGTAATCTGATATCTGTCAACTGACAACTGTCATCTCTTATTTCTCATCTGTCAAGAGTCATCTGTCGTTAATGATATGTAACCTGTCATTTGTGATCTGTCAACTGTCAACTGTTATCTGTCAACTGTCAACTGTTATCTGTCAACTGTTATCTGTCAACTGTCAGCTCTCATATGGCATCTCTCATCTGTCAACTCATCTGCCATCTGTCAACTATCAACTGTCATCTGCCACCAACGATATGTGATTTGTCATTTGTTTACTGTCAACTTTTAACTATTATCTCTGATCTGTCAACTCTCATATGTCATCTGTCAACCGTCAACTGTCAACTGTCATCTCCTATATCTAATCTGACAAGAGTCATCTGTTGTTAATGATATGTAACTTATCATTTGTGATCTGTCGACTGTCAACTGTTATCTGTCAACTGTCAACTCTCATCTGGCATCTCTCATTTGTCAACTCTCATCTGTCAACTCTCATCTGTCATCTGTCAACTGTCAACTATCAATTGTCATCTGCCTTCTGTCACCAACGATATGTGATTTGTCATTTGTGATCTGTTAACTGTCAACTGTCAACTATTATCTCTGATCTGTCAACTCTCATCTGTCATCTGTCAACCGTCAACTGTCAACTGTCATCTCTTATCTCTCATCTGTCAAGAGTCATCTGTCATTAATGATAAGTAACTTGTCATTTGTGATCTGTCAACTGTCAACTGTTATCTGTCAACTGTCAATTCTCATCTGGCATCTCTCATCTGTCATCTGTCAACTGTCAACTATCAACTGTCATCTGTCATCAACGATATGTGATTTATCATATGTGATCTGTCAACTGTTATCTCTGATCTGTCAACTCTCATCTGTAATCTGTCCACCGTCAACTGTAAACTGTTATCTCTTACCTTTTATCTCTCATCTCTCATCTCGCATCTGTCAAGAGTCATCTCTCAGCAATAATACGTGATTTGTTATTTCTGATCTGCAAACTGTCAACTCTCAACTCTTATCTGTTAACTGTCAACTGTCGTCTGTCAAAAGTCATCTGTCATCAATAACATGTGATTTGTCATTTTTTGATATGTCAACTGTGAACTCTCAACTCTTTTCTTTCAACTTTCATCTGTCAACCGTTATCTGTCATCTGTAATCTGTCAACTGTCATCTGTCACCAATTTGATTTGATTTGTCATTTGAGATCTGTCAACTTTCAACTGTCAACTAACATCTATCATCTGTCAAGAGCCATCTGTCGTTAATGATATGTGATTTGTCATTTTTGATCTATAACATGTCAACTGTTAACACTTCCATCTGTCATTTATCATCTGTCGGCAATAATATGTGATTTGTCATTTGTGATCTGTTAACTGTCAACTCTTAACTCTTATCTGTTAACTGTCAACTGTCGTCTATCAAAAGTCATCTGCCACCAGTGATATAAAA
Organism: Ontholestes murinus; assembly: GCA_963969525.1. Classification (NCBI taxonomy): domain Eukaryota; kingdom Metazoa; phylum Arthropoda; class Insecta; order Coleoptera; family Staphylinidae; genus Ontholestes; species Ontholestes murinus. The sequence continues at coordinate 80,023,847 of OZ018391.1, read as the reverse complement.
TTTTTCATTTGAGATCTGTCAACTTTCAACAGTCAACTATCATCTGTCAACTGACATTAGTCATCTGAGCAACTGTTAACTGTCATTTCTCATCTCTCATCTGACAAGAGTCATCTGTCACCAATGATATGTGATTTGTCATTTGTGATCTGTCAACTCTCATCTGTCAAAATTCATCTGTCATCTGTCACCTATAATACCAGATTTGTCATTTATAATCTGTCAACTGGCAACTCTTAATTCTCAAGTGTTATCTGTCAAAAGTCGTCTGTCACCAATAATATGTGATTTGTCATTTGAGATTTGTCAACTTTCAACTGTTAACTATCATCTATCATCTGTCAACTAACATCAGTCATCTTTCAGCTATCATTTGTCAAGAGTCATCTGTCACCAATGATATGTGATTTGTCACTTGTGATCTGTCAACTGTCAACTGACAACTCAACTGTTATCTGCCATCTGTCAAAAGTCATCTGTTATCTGTCATCAATGATATGTGATTTGTCATTTTTTTGATCTGTCAACTATCAACTGTCAACTCTTATCTTTCAACTGTCATCTGTCAACTGTTATCTGTCATCTGTCAACTGTCATCTTTCACCAATTTGATTTGATTTGTCATTTGAGATCTGTTAACTTTCAACTGTCAACTGCCATCTGTCGTTAATGATATGCGATTTGTCATTTGTGATCTGTTAACTGTTAACTACCATTTCTCGTCTATCATCTGTCACCAATGATATGTAATTTGTTATTTGTGATCTGTTAACGGTCAACTCTCAACTGCTATCTCTCAACTGGAACCGGTCATCTGTCATCTCTCACCTGTCACCAATGATATAAGATTTGTCATTTGAGATCTGTTAACTTACAACTGTTAACTATCACCTGTCATCTGTCAACTGTCATCAGTCATTTGAGCAACTGTTAGCTGTCATCTCTCTTCTCTCATCTGGCAAGAGTCATCTGTCACCAATGATATGTGATTTGTCATTTGTGATCTGTCAACTGTCAACTCTCAACTGATATCTGTTAACTATCAACTCTCATCTGTCAAAAGGCATCTATCATCTGTCATCTATAATACGTGATTTGATATTTGCGGTCTGTCAACTGGCAACTGTTAATTCTCAACTGTTATCTGTCAAAAGTCATCTGTTACCAATGATATGTGATTTGTCATTTGAGATCTGTTAACTTTCAACTGTTAGCTATCATCTATCATCTGTCAACTGACATCAGTCATCTTTCAGCTCTCATCTCTCATCTGTAAAGAGTCATCTGTCAACAATGATATGTAATTTGTCAACCGTCAACTGACAACTCAATTGTTATCTGTCAACTGTCCACTGTCATCTGTCATCTCTCATTTGTCAAAAGTCATCTGTTATCTATCATCAATGATATGTGATTTGTTATTTGTGATTTGTCAACTGTCATCTGACACCAATGATAAGTGATTTATCATTTATAATCTGTCAACTGTCAACTGTCATCTGTCAAGTGTCATCTGTCATCTATCATCTATCATCTATCATCTTCAACTGTCATCTCTCATCTCTCACCAATGGTATGTGATTAGTTATTTGTGATCTGTCAACTGTTAACTGTCTTCACTCATCTGTCAAGAGCAATCTGTCATCTGTCACCAATGTATTGCGATTTGTCATTTGTGATCTGTCATCAATGATATTTGATTTATCATCTGTGATCTGTCATTTGTCAACTGCCATCTGTTAACTATCATCTATTATTTGTCATTTGTCATTTGGAAAATTATCCCAGAAATTAAAAAAATTGAGATATCCAGAAGAATTTCTTAGAAAAGAAAAAAAACTACTTGAGATAAAAAGGAATAAATAAAAATATTGTAAAATTCTAGAAATAACGATTATTAAAAAATTCTAAAACTCTCAGTTCTTGCAATTTAAAAATTATCAAGATTACGAAAAGTAAACGGAAAAATAGCGAAAAGTCACTTATAGTACAAAGAATTACTCTAAAAATCTTGAAGAAAACTCGTTAGAACACTCTGTTGAAATAAATTGACATCATAAAAAATTATTTATAAATAAAAACAAATCCAAAAAGTTCTAAAAGAAATAACTGGATAATGATAAAAGAATAATATTTCTAGAAATATAGAAGAAAATTTGCTAGAAAATGTTACTAAGATAAGGCATGAAGTGATGGAAACTTCATTGATAATGAAAAAATATTATTTTAGAAATATGGAAGAGAAATTACAGCAGTACTCTAAAATTTTGCAATGTAAAAAGGGAACTTTTATAATGATCAGATAAAATAAGTAAAGAAATGGTGAAAATGTTTCTAAATTTTTTCTAAAACCCCAGAAATAAATACGATAAATTAATCAATATCAAGTGCACTTGATAATGACCGTTAAAAGTCGAAACTTAAGTCGTGTGTTGTTGTAACTTATTTTATATATTTTACAATAAATTTTAGTGGTAAAAACATAGTAAGTGTTTTATTTTAGTGTTTACGATAAATTAAATTCTCGCTTAATCTGTGTTGAAACATTTTTATGTTAATTATAAATATTTAATTAACCTTCTAATCAACCTAACTAGAAATAAATACGATAAAATTATGCTAAAAATGGTCAAAAATTCTTTAAAAATCCAAGAAGTCTTAAAATTGTATTATAGTAATTTTTAATCAAATTTTGTTAAGAAATGATCGAATATTCTGGAAAAAAATATGTTTGTAAATTTTAGAAAGACGAAAGAAGTAAACCGTAGGCAGTAGAAAAAAAGGTAACAAAGAGCAGATGATGTAAGATATATTTTATAGAACAGTTGATGGTTGGTGGTTCATATTTGATATATTATAGATTCCGATTTGTTTTCTGATCATATTTACATCACTTTTATATTCATTATCTTGTTACAGACTTTTCTAACCTAATTGTTATTCTTCTCTTATTCATTCAATTTACGATTTTTTTTTCTTCTTCCTTCCTTTCAAAACGGTTTCATCATCTTGTGATGAAATTTTCTTACTTTTTTCTTTGTGACGATCTTGTGATGATTTCTATAATTATGATCTTATAGTTCACTTTCATTTTCCACTACTTCATTTCTATTTGGGCATCAGAGGCTGATTAGAACCAAAATGGTTCCTTAGATGTTGTTAAAAAGGAAGTGATAAGTCATATTTTGATGATTCATACTTATGATATTATCATTTATTGCATTCGAGATTATATCTGTCATAATATATAATCAAAATTAAGAGTACGAAATATAAAATATGAAATGTCTGCAATGGGAAAAGTTATTATTTTTTTGCTTTTCGTCTATCGGTCGATCTCTGGGAAAGGTCACCCCCTCATCCTTATCTGGTAAATTATGAAATTTCTCGCAAGACATGCCATCGTTAATTATGAATTAGGTCAACTCAAAGCTCCCCCTCCCCTTCATTCCCCCACCGTTACAGTCTCGGGGCTTTACGTGCTCCCTCCTCGCTATCTACGGTCCGATCTCCCCGTACAATTCAGGAATAATAATATCACTTCGGGCTTTTACTTTACTTTTTTAGCCCAAAATTTCATCATAGTTCTAATTCTAATTTTCTGATTTTGAATTTGAGATAAATATAGACTAGTAATGTCAAGTATCTACGGAGGCGTCCGTTCGAATTGTGGAATGCTACGATTTACAAATGTCGACGATGGATAGGACAGGAACGTACAACTTGTAGGAGTCTCCTTCTCTCCACTTGGACGGATGCCAGCGATGGCTCCACTGTTTATCGTGCAACATAATTGCCGCAAATAATACTCACTTTACTACGCGATATGCCGCGCCTCCACTTCGAGAAGAGGCTCGAACGGAAATGGAGAGAACATATTTTTTTTTGGTGCCATATGGAAAAGGTCGTAAAGTTTGTTTTCGTGCTGTTCCACAACATGCCTATGGGATATAAATTCGCGAAAGTTGTCTTCATTCCATTAAATTGGTGTTTAATTTATGTACAATAAAGTGGATTTAAGGTTTTAATTGAGGTCATTGCAAAAATAATTATAAGCAAAATACCGACGTTTAAAAAGTTGAATAAGGTTTAATAAAAATTGCTGTTTGTAGTTTAAAAATTTCTATATTAAAAACGAAACGGCAAATTGACGTCAAAATTTGTAGACATGTTTATATTTAAAATGTTTTTGATATTCTAGAAAATAAATGATGTGATTTAATTATAAACAAAATGGCGACGTTCTAAACGTTGAATTAGATTTAATCAAAATTGCTGTTCGTAGTTTAAAAATTTGTACTTAAAGAACGAAGCGTCAAAATGTCTTCAAAATTCGTAGATATGTTTATATTTTAAGTGTTTTTGATATTCTAGAAAATAAATGATGTTACTCAATTACAAACAAAATGGCGACGTTCTAAATGTTGAATTGGATTTAATAAAAATTGCTGTTCGTAGTTTAAAAATTTCTACCTTAAATACGAAACGTCAAATTGACTTCAAAATCTGTACATATGCTTATATTTAAAGTATTTTTAATATTCAATAAAATAAATGATGCGACTCAATTATAAACAAAATGGCGATGTTCTAAACGTTGAATTAGATTTAGTCAAAATTGTTGTTCTTAGATTAAAAATTTCTACCTTAAATATGAAACGTCAAATTGACTTCAAAATGCGTAGATACGCTTATATTTAAAGTGTTTTTGATATTCTAGAAAATAAATGATGTGAATCAATTATAAACAAAATGGCGACGCTCTAAACGTTGAATTAGATTTTATCAAAATTGCTGTTCGTAGTTTAAAAATGTCTACCTTTAAAAAGAAAAGTCAAAATGACTTAAAATTCTGTAGATATGTTTATATTTAAAGTACTTTTGATATTCTAGAAAGCAAATGATATGGCTCAATTATAAACAAAATGGCGACGTTCTAAACGTTGAATTAGATGTAATCAAAATTGCGGTTCTTAGTTAAAAAATTTCTACCTTAAAAACGAAACGTCAAATTAACTTCAAAATTTGTAGGCATGCTTATATTTAAAGTCTTTTTAATATTCTAAAAAATAAATGATGCGATTTAATTATAAGCAAAATGGCGACGTTCTAAACATTGAAGTAGATTTAATCAAAATTGCTGTTCTTAGTTTAAAAATTTCTACGTAAAAAATTAAACGTCAAATTAACTTAAAAATTTGTAGATATACTTATATTTAAAGTGGTTTTGATATTCTAGAAAATAAATGATGTGGCTTACTTATAAACAAAATGGCGATGTTCCAAAAATTGAATTCAATTTAATAAAAATTTCTGTTGAAGTCAATTCGAGAATTGTAAGCAATTTCCTTTTTAAAAATAAAAATATAGTATATAATACAATAATACTGGCAAATTAAGCAGTTATTTACTTAAACGGCCTGCCTATTTTTATAAGGTATGCAAATGCCCTGCCGATCTTATAACCAGATAAGCGAACATATTTATAAACCGAGTGTTGTTTACGAAAGACCGAAACTCGCGACGGTTATTCTCGTTTTCGTCGAAAATACGACACGGACACGTCATTTATCGATTCACCTAATTCGTGTAATGTTTTTTTTTTGTAGTGAATTGCTTATTCCACCCCCACGTCGGCGAAAATTTCGGGAAAAGTTGACCTTCCGAACGACCCGAGGAAAATTGGGATAATTAATAACGTCACCCTTTTCATGCTGGATAAATCTCACACTGTGTGTGTGTGTGTTTGTGGTCGTAAATTTGACATTTATGGTGGAAATAATGCGTATTTAGGGTGTTCAGATGGACAATTGTGGTTTAATGGTGTTGATTTTGTAATTTAAATGAGTGGGTTGAAATATTTTGAATTCAAGCTATCAATAATATAATAAATTTTTAAAATGAGATTTTAACTATATAGGTTGATGATATTACAATCCGTCTTAGGTCTATTTTTTCTTGTAATTTAATAAATATTGGAGGAAAATGTTATTAGGAAAAACCAATACTCTCATTAATGTCTTAATGTTTTAATAAGGCAGAATACAATAATATTCAATAGCAAAAAGCAATCTCAATACTTAATCGATTGTAGTAGGTCTGTATTACGCTACACGCAGATATTTTATTGTGGTACGTCAGAAATACGATACGTTATAAAATTCTTATACTATACTTAATATGCCCGATGATAAGAATCATACCAAATAGTTTATAAAATTCCTTTAATATTAATTATTAATATTTACTATTAATAAATAAACCTAAATGACTAATAGTGCACTTGTGAATCATTTTAGAGATCAGGGCCAGTGCGGCAACGGGAGAGTCGCGCGTTGTGTCCGGAATTAGTTTTTCGACAAAGATAAGTGTGCTAAGGTTATGTAAATAAAGCGGGTTTCTATTTATTTTCATGCGGCGCTCACTTTCGAAAGCGCTTTCTGGGTGCCTACTCTCTTTGGCAACGCGATCGACTTTTTTTCACTTACTCAGAAGCGCCAGCTCATAGCGGCTCTTCCTAGTACAAACGATTGGCAATGGACGGAATTTTAATAATTTATAGCGTGAGTTTGCAGAAAACAACTCTAAAAACACATAGAAATTCTTAGCGCGTTTCAAACATTCTCGAGTGAAAAAAATATAATGCAGAAAGAGACACGATGACTTTTTTACCACTTTCAGCAAAGTCATTATGTTTCCTTCTTCAATGTATTTAATATGAATTAAGTAAACGCTTCCACAATTAAAAATAATAAAATTTTATGATGACTAAAGTGATTAAGTATGTATAAATAAGACATCGTCAACGAGTTGAGTAAAGTTCTACAACGAATTAAAGGTTTTTAATACATTTTATGAGTATAGTGTGTTGAATTCGAATAATTTGTAATTGTGGTTTCATTGTATATGTAGGGTGGGTGGGTGGCCTCTATCCCACCCTCCAATCCCTTTACCATCGACACTATTTTTTAAATAATTTCCGCATGACGTTACAAATAATTTAATAAAAATATCTTGCACATTTATACTACCGCATACTACAGTATAATAATTTATATTTGTATGAAGATTATGTATAAATTATTAACAACCACTATGAAATGTAAACGCATAAATTATTGGAGTATGTCAGAAGTGCGCTACAATAAAATATTTCTGTTTAAAGAATAAAATTTAAAGGAATATTTTAATTATATTATATTGCGTATTTTTGGTTATTTATAACAACAAACTCTTGTTGATGGTGTTGTGATTGGAGGGTGGGATAGTGGCCACCCACCCACCCTACATATACATTGGAACATTCATCACTGACACTGTTTTAATTTCCAAAATAACAATAACCTTACAGTTGATAGTTTTCAGGAATTTAAAAGCAGTGTTTTAGTTTAAAGTTTCAAATATATGTAGGGTGGGCGGGTGGCCACTATCCCACCCTCCAATCTTTTAATCATCAACACTATTTTTAAAAATATTAATTGCATGAAAAATTATAAATTGTAATGAAATTTCCTGCACATTTTACAATTTAATTTAAAAATTAATCATTAAAATTTTTAATAATATTATGCATTCATTTTTTGTACGTTTTTTATTTACTGTTTTATGGATATTGAATTTTTCATATAGCACCAATAATTAAATTAATTTAAATAGGTCAGAAGTTCGCTACAATCAAATTTAAAGAATTTAATTAAAAGAAAAAAATAAATGCGTGTTTTAATCTATTTAGAATAGAAAACTTTTGTTGATGATGTTGTAATTATAGGGTGTGATAGTGGCCATCCACCCACCCTACATATATTTTAAAACTATAAGTCAAACACTGTTTTTTAAGAATTTTTAAAAATTAATCACAATTTCTAGTTTTTAATTTTTGCAAATTTAAAACATTATTTGTAATTATAGTTTCAATGTATATGTAGGGTGGGTGGGTGGCCTCTATCTCACCCTCCAATCCCTTTACCATCGACACTATTTTTTTAAATAATTACCACACGACGTTACAAATAATTTAATAAAAATATCGTGCACATTTATACAACAGTATTATAATTTATATTTGTATAAAGATTATGTATAAATTATTAACAACCACTATGAAATGTAAACGTATAAATTATTGGAGTATGTCAGAAGTGCGCTACAATAAAATTATTTCTGTTTAAAGAATAAAATTTAAAGGAAAATTTTAATTATATTATATTGCGTATTTTTGGTTATTTATAACAACAAACTCTTGTTGATGGTGTTGTGATTGGAGGGTGGGATAGTGACCACCCACCCACCCTACATATACATTGGAACATTCATCACTGACACTGTTTTAGTTTCCAAAATAACAATACCCTTACAGTTGATTTTCAGGAATTTAAAAGCAGTGTTTTAGTTTAAAGTTTCAAATATATGTAGGGTGGGTGGGTGGCCACTATCCCACCCTCCAATCTTTTAACCACAACACTATTTTAAAAAATATTAATTGCATGAAAAATTATAAATTGTAATGAAATTTCCTGCACATTTTACAATTTAATTTAAAAATTAATCATTAAAATTTTTAATAATATTATGCATTCATTTTTTGTACGTTTTTTATTTACTGTTTTATGGATATTGAATTTTTCATATAGCACCAATAAATAAATTAATTTAAATAGGTCAGAAGTTCGCTACAATCAAATTTAAAGAATTTAATTAGAAGAAAAAAATTAAATGCGTGTTTTAATCTATTTACAATAGAAAACTTTTGTTGATGATGTTGTAATTATAGGGTGTGATAGTGGCCATCCACCCACCCTACATATATTTTAAAATTATAAGTCAAACACTGTTTTTTAATGATTTTTAAAAATTAATCACAAGTTCTAGTTTTTAATTTTTGCAAACTTAAAACACTATTTGTAATTACAGTTTCAATGTATATGTAGGGTGGGTGGGTGGCCTCTATCTCACCCTCCAATCCCTTTACCATCGACACTATTTTTTTAAATAATTACCGCACGACGTTACAAATAATTTAATAAAAATAACGTGCACATTTATAGTACAGTATTATAATTTATATTTGTATAAAGATTATGTATAAATTATTAACAACCACTATGAAATGTAAACGTATAAATTATTGGAGTATGTCAGAAGTGCGCTACAATGAAATTAATTCTGTTTAAAGAATAAAATTTAAAGGAAAATTTTAATTATATTATCTTGCGTATTTTTGGTTATTTATAACAACAAACTCTTGTTGATAGTGTTGTGATTGGAGGGTATGATAGTGGTCACCCACCCACCCTACATATACATTGGAACATTCATCACTGACACTGTTTTAATTTCCAAAATAACAATAACCTTACAGTTGATAGTTTTCAGGAATTTAAAAGCAGTGTTTTAGTTTAAATTTTCAAATATATGTAGGGTGGGTGGGTGGCCACTATCCCACCCTCCAATCTTTTAATCATCAACACTATTTTTAAAAATATTAATTGCATGAAAAATTATAAATTGTAATGAAATTTCCTGCACATTTTACAATTTAATTTAAAAATTATTCATTAAAATTTTTAATAATATTATGCATTCATTTTTTTATACGTTTTTATTTACTGCTTTATGGATATTAAATTTTTCATATAGCACCAATAAATAAATGAATTTAAATAGGTCAGAAGTTCGCTACAATCAAATTTAAAGAATTTAATTAGAAGCAAAAATTAAATGCGTGTTTTAATCTATTTACAATAGAGAACTTTTGTTGATGATGTTGTAATTATAGGGTGTGATAGTGGCCATCCACCCACCCTACATATATTTTAAAATTGTAAGTCAAACACTGTTTTTTAATGATTTTTAAAACTTAATCACAACTTTTAGTTCTTAATTTTTGCAAACTTAAAACACTATTTGTAATTATAGTTTTAATATATATGTAGGGTGGGTGGGTGGCCTCTATCCCACCTTCCAATCCCTTTACCATCGACACTATTTTTTTAAATAATTACCGCACGACGTTACAATTAATTTAATAAAAATATCGTGCACATTTATACTACTGTATAATAATTTATATTTGTTTTGATTATGTATAAATTTTTAACAACCACTATGAAATGAAAACGTATAAATTATTGGAGTATGTCAGAAGTGCGCTACAATAAAATTATTTCTGTTTAAAGAATAAAATTTAAAGGAAAATTTTAATTATATTATATTGCGTATTTTTGGTTATTTATAACAACAAACTCTTGTTGATGGTGTTGTGATTGAAGGGTGGGATAGTGGCCACCCACCCACCTTACATATACATTGGAACATTCATCACTGACGCTGTTTTAGTTTCCAAAATAACAATAACCTTACAGTTGATAATTTTCAGGAATTTAAAAGCAGTGTTTTAGTTTATAGTTTCAAATATATGTAGGGTGGGTGGGTGGCCACTATCCCACCCTCCAATCTTTTAACCATCAACACTATTTTTAAAAATATTAATTGCATGAAAAATTATAAATTGTAATGAAATTTCCTGCACATTTTACAATTTAATTTAAAAATTAATCATTAAAATTTTTAATAATATAATGCATTCATTTTTTGTACGTTTTTTTATTTACTGTTTTATGGATATTGAATTTTTCATATAGCACCAATAAATAAATTAATTTAAATAGGTCACAAGTTCGCTACAATCAAATTTAAAGAATTTAATTAGAAGAAAAAATTAAATGCGTGTTTTAATCTATTTACAATAGAAAACTTTTGTTGATGATGTTGTAATTATAGGGTGTGATAGTGGCCACCCACCCACCCTACATATATTTTAAAACTATAAGTCAAACACTGTTTTTTAAGGATTTTTAAAAATTAATCACAATTTCTAGTTTTTAATTTTTGCAAATTTAAAACACTATTTGTAATTATAGTTTCAATGTATATGTAGGGTGGGTGGGTGTCCTCAATCTCACCCTACAATCCCTTTACCATCGACACTATTTTTTTAAATAATTACCGCACGACGTTACAAATAATTTAATAAAAATATCGTGCACATTTATACTACAGTATTATAATTTATATTTGTATGAAGATTATGTATAAATTATTAACAACCACTATGAAATGTAAACGTATAAATTATTGGAGTATGTCAGAAGTGCGCTACAATGAAATTATTTCTGTTTAAAGAATAAAATTTAAAGGAAAATTTTAATTATATTATCTTGTGTATTTTTGGTTATTTATAACAACAAACTCTTGTTGATGATGTTGTGATTCGAGGGTAGGATAGTGGCCACCCACCCACCCTACATATACATTGAAACATTCATCACTGACACTGTTTTAATTTCCAAAATAACAATAACCTTACAGTTGATAGTTTTCAGGAATTTAAAAGCAGTGTTTTAGTTTATAGTTTCAAATATATGTAGGGTGGGTGGGTGGCCACTATCCCACCTTCCAATCTTTTAACCATCAACACTATTTTAAAAATATTAATTGCATGAAAAATTATAAATTGTAATGAAATTTTCTGCACATTTTACAATTTAATTTAAAAATTATTCATTAAAATTTTTAATAATATTATGCATTCATTTTTTTACGTTTTTTATTTACTGTTTTATGGATATTGAATTTTTCATATAGCACCTATAAATAAATTAATTTTAATAGGTCAGAAATTCGCTGCAATCAAATTTAAAGAATTTAATTAAAAGAAAAAATTAAATGCGTCTTTTAATCTATTTACAGTAGAAAACTTTTGTTGATGATGTTGTGATTGTAGGGTGTGATAGTGGCCACCCACCCACCCTACATATATTTTAAAACTATAAATCAAACACTGTTTTTTAATGATTTTTTAAAATTAATCACAATTTTTAGTTTTTATTTTTTGCAAATTTAAAACACTATTTGTAATTATAGTTTCAATGTATATGTAGGGTGGGTGGGTGGCCTCTATCCCACCCTCCAATCTCTTTACCATCGACACATAATTTAATAAAAATATCGTGCACATTTATACTACAGTATAATAATTTATATGTGTATGAAGATTATGTATCAATTATTAACAACCACTATGAAATGTAAACGTATAAATTATTGGAGTATGTCAGAAATACGCTACAATGAAATTATTTTTGTTTAAAGAATAAAATTTAAAGGAAAATTTTAATTATATTATCTTGCGTATTTTTGGTTATTTATAACAACAAACTCTTGTTGAGGAGGGTGGGATAGTGGCCACCCACCCACCCTACATATACTTTGGAATATTCATCACTGACGCTGTTTTAGTTTCCAAAATAACAATACCCTTATAGTTGATAGTTTTCAAGAATTTAAAAGCAGCGTTTTAGTTTAAATTTACAAATATATGTAGGGTGGGTGGGTGGACACTATCCCACCCTTCAATTCATATAACATACACGTTGGATTGATTGAAAATATTAACAATTAGAAACTGTTTTATATTGAATAAATTATTTTATTATATATTTTTAATAGAAAAGAAAACCCATCCTGAAAACATAATTTTGCTGGAATTTTCTTTGATACTGACAAAAGCTGGAAATTAGTGCACTCGACGTCCCCTTTGTATCCGAGCGTAAGTTTTGCGGAAGAGTCTGCGAGGCGAGGTAAATTAAGTAAATGGGTGGGGGGACGCGTAGATACGATTAGGAATGGAGAGGGGGTGAGAGAACTCATCAGGCAAAAGCTAATTAATCAGGCGATTCCTGGAGTAATTAAGGCAGAGTGTCCTCGGCTAGAACGTGCGAAAACTAATTCAATTAATCGGTCTTTCGTTTCATTACCACGCACCACCATCCCCCTCAACCCCACCGTACTACTTCAGTCGACCATCATCATCATCGTGAGAGGATAAATCGAGAACGGTTACCATTTTTCAACGCTTGGCAACCGAAACGTAAATACCGGGATAAATATTGTCGCGGATATTAATTGGCACTCGCGATTGTTTGGATTACTTATAGTTCTGCTATTTCAAGCAGTGAACGATATCCGATAAATCTCGAAGAGTTAGTTATTTTCGGAATCTATTACACAATTATTAACAATTACTATCTGTACGTGCGCGACTGTTTTATTTATAGGGGTGAATCGTGTTTTCCTTTTCAGGTTTTAATTGGCACAGTTTGTTGGATTGGCGTGGGCCGTAAATTCAAAAAGCCAACTCGATTTGGGAAAATGTACGCGTGACAACAAATGGTGGGGTGGGGAGGAAAGGGGTCGTGAAAAACAAGTTAATCCGGTGAAACTTTGCCTTTAATTGGGAAACGCCCCACGAGGGAATTGGCCCCCACTGTGATTTCGTTTACACGATCGACTCAAATTAAGTTTAAATCGAGAACAGTTGAATTAAAACAAACTTTGAACGGACACGAGGCAACAGCAAAAATTACGACGTAATTTTAAAACTGAAATTCAAGCAGTTTTCAACATATACTTATAAACTGATAAACAAAGTGCACAAATTCGAAAGACCATTCAATTATTGCATCTCCTTTCTAATCTTTAAATTTTAGCAATATTTTTGGCAATTTCTTCCATTACTAATGATTTTCCATCCATGATTAATAAATAGTTCACACAGCCATTCAACAAAATGAAATACTGTCGAGTACAACTGAAGGAATGGACTCGCATCTGTCATGAAATACGTTTGGGTCTTTGAAAATTTAATAATAACACTCCCTCCTCTCTCTTTCTCTCTTTTTCGTCCTCTTTTGCTTTTTGATTTACCGCCACCGGGAAAAGGCATAATTCAGTTTTAAGAATTATGAGAAAAAACGAGAGTGAACCCGAACGGAGAAGGGTGGATTAAAATATTGCAACCCAGATAACTGAGAGGGAAAAAAGATGCGGGTTTCATGCACTGTCCCACAGAGGTTATTTAAGAAATTTATTGTGGCCTTCACAATCCCATATTTTAAGAATTTATGCATTATAAAACTCTCTCAAGCTTTGTTTGCTTTAATTATTTTAAGAATTTGTGAAAAATTGAATTTTAGCATTTATTTATTTACACTATTCGAGTTCCTTCTGTTGTCTGTTTCGTTAAGAAAGACTGTGAACAATGTACACATTCTAAAATCGACTTTACGGTCTCGTTAATTGTTTATCGCTTTCGAAACGGCCGCGTTAAACAGTATCCGGAGTAAACATTTAACGCGAATCGAATCGTGGATAATTGCAAAGACTTAACATCTGGCAAACTGACTGAAGCTTCACATCACAATGAACTCGAAGGCAACAATAAATAGAGGAATCATTGTTTGCTTAATAGTGAATCCAATCACAATAGGAAAATTTCGGAATGATTTTTACACTAAAATTAACCATGAACTCGAAGGAAACAATACATTGTTTTGCTTAATAGTAAACCTAAACCAATTACAATACAATAAGAAAATTTAGGAATGATTTTTACACTAAAATGAATACTACATTCTTAATGAAACATATAAGTATGTCAAGGAGTGGATTTGTAAATTAAACAAATTTGCAAAGTAACCCCTCCACAATTAAATAATTAAACACTTGTTTTCTTTCTTTTGGGATGCTGAATACATAAAGAGTTATTATTCAAGTATTTGTTTTATATATATTTACATATATTTATATTTCAGTTTACAAAATCCTTTCTATATTATATATAAAAATTATAAATTATACATTAATAATTACTAAAATTTAGGTTAGGGCGGAGTTTACAATGTTCTTCAACTCTGGCTCCTTCTTCTGCTTCAGAGGACGAAATTGTCTATCAGCGAAGTATTTTTGCTGTACAAGCAATATTTTATATGTCATTTTGTAATAACTATTGATAATTAACACTTCGTGCTTGAAATGTACATTTAGTATAACAATAAAAATAGTAACGAAAAGGGCATTTTAAACCCTTAGAGCAATAGATCTTTTAGGTCGCAGTTCAAGAGAGGCTAACACACCTCATTAGTACACTATGTTAACCAAAACCTTTATTTGGTTTCATAATTAAAAACTGATTATTACACTGTTTTTTTATTGTTGCAATTGTGAATTCGATCGATAACATACTGTGAATTTATCATCCGGAACAGGAGAATTTATATCAATTACGAAACACCCATCCACCTACCCTGGAGACTGTACGGAAAGGGGGGACGACAAAAACAGGGGCCGTTTTTTCCCCCTGCAACATCGTGCTTCGATTTTTGGTCCCTGCACCGCATTCGAGCATGGCCGAACATTTGGCAAGGAAACGTCTCAGTTAGGAAACTGGCAAATGGCCGAACTTCCACGGAAAACTGTGCGAACGCAAAATTTATCGTCGCCTCCTCTCCCGAAAAATCCAGGACACACACCGATCCTAAGAGGGTGTGAGGTGATATTCTGATTTAAATGCTAAAAAATGGTGGGTGGATGGCCATTATTCCAGCATCCAATTATTATAACATAAATTAGATTTTTCAATTAAAACAAAACAAACTTCACTATCACTATCCCACCCTCAAATTTGTTTAACATAAACAAGGGTTTTATAAAATGAACTCAAAACATAGTCAATATATTTTAATCAGTAAACATTTGAAATTATTGCAAGTTCTTTCAAATAAAACCCTTATTTATGTTAAACAAAATGGAGGGTATGACAGTGGCCACCCACCCACCCTACATATATATTTTAATTCAAACCAGAACAATGTTTCTTGGAGTGATTTTTTTACCAGACTTAACCATTTTTGTGTTTCTGTTGGAAAATAAAATTCGAGTTCGTAATTTAGGTTAAAACATTAAAAACATGAAGAATATATAGCTAATAACCTGCAATATAAAGAGACTATGTAGTTTTAACAATCAACCACCCATCCATTACTAAATGTAATTTTTAAACCTTAAAAATAATTTTGTTATTACAAAAATAAAATATGAAAACTGTGATTATTATTGAAATATATGCGGGCGACAGGGTTTGAATTTAATGCTTTTTGTATATGTAGGGTGGGTGGGTGGCCACTATTCCACCCTCTAATTGGTTTATCATAAGCAAGGGTTTTATAAAATGAACTTCAAAACATAGTAAATATTTTATAATCAGTAACTATTTGCGATTATTTCAAGTTATTTAAAGTAAAACCCTTGTTTATGTTAAAAAAATTGGAGGGTGGGTTAGTGGCCACCCACCCACCCAACATATACATAAAACGTTAAACTTGAACAGTGTCTTTTTAAATGATTTAATTATCGGAGGTAATTCTTTTTATTGTTAGAAAATAAATTTCGAATTTTTGATTTAAAGTTTATAATTTAAAATTAACGAAACTGCATGAATTTTTAATTATATGCGGGCAGCAGAATTTAATTTATAAAAATTTTATTTATGCAGGGTGGGTGGGTGTCCACTATCCCACCCTCCGATCAGTTTTACATAAACAAAATTCTTATTGAATGAAATCATAACATAAGTTAATATTTTATTCAGTAGTTTTTTGTGCGTATATTAAATGTTTTTAGGATAAACCCTTGTTTATGATAAAAGAATTGGAGGGTGGGATAGTGGCCACCCACCGACCCTACATCTGTATTTAAATTCAACTCAGAACACGTTTCTGGGCACGATTTTTTTTACCAAACTAAACCGTTTTTAAGTTCGTGTTCAAAAATAAACTTCGAATTTGTGATTAAAGTTAAAACTTTAAAAACACGATGAATTTATAGTTAATAACTCACAATACAAAGAGTCTATATAATATTAACAACCAAACACCCATCCATTATTAAATGTAAATTTTAAACCTAAAAAATGATTTTATTGTTAAGAGATAAAATATGAAAACTGTGATTATTATTAAAATATATGCGGGCAGCAGAGTTTTGATTTAAAGCTTTTTGTATATGTAGGGTGGGTGGGTGGCCACTATCCCACCCTCAAATTTATTTAACATAAACAAGGGTTTTATAAAATGAACTCAAAACATTGTCAATATTTTTTAATCAGTAAGCATTTGCGATTATTTCAAGTTCTTTCAAGTAAAACCTTTGTTTATGTTAAACAAATTGGAGGGTGGGACAGTGGCCACCCACCCACCCTACATATACATAACAACGTAAACTAAACAGTGTCTTATTTTAAATGATCTCATCATCACAGTTAATTATTTCTATTGTTGAAAAATTAATTTCGATATTTATAATTCAAAATTATAAATACAAAACTACATGTATTGTTAAATATATGCGGGCGGCAGAGTTTATTTTTTTTAAATTTATGTAGGGTGGGTGGGTGGCCATAATCACACCCTTCAATTTGTTTAACATAAACAAAGGTTTTACTTTATGCGGGCAGCAGAGTTTTAATTTAAAATCTTTTGTGTGTGGAGGGTGGGTGGGTGGCCACAATCCCACCATCCAATTACTATAACATAAACGAGCGATCTCAAATAAAAAAATATTTTGTTGAAAAATTTTTTTGGTTTTAATTGTGTTAAAACATTATCAAAAATTATTTGAAATATTTGTATGAATACATCAATTAAAAAATTCAATTATTTTGTGTTTGTTTAAATTTTACAACTTTTAACTAAAACCCTCATTTATGTTATACTGATTGGAGGGTGGGATAGAGACCACCCACCCACCCTACAAATACATGTTAACTTTCACTGCTAATCGTTCATAATTTTGCTGCTAAAAACAATCAAACCTTTTATATAATAAAAAATAAAACAAAATCAAACTTTAAGTTTAAATATATATGACTTTCTATGGCTAATCCTATCTAATTTAGATTTAGAGTCAGCCCACCCCTCATGCATCAATTTTTTTCTAATTTACTCACTCAAATATTTTACTTTTTTATTTTTTTTTAATCAATAAGTTTTATAATTAATTTTACTGGAAACCGCGAGAAGATAAGGAATTATAGTTTTTATGTATATGTAGGGTGGGTGGGTGGCCTCTGTCCCACCTTTTAATCAGTAACACCTCATCACAAATTATTTGAAATATTTTTTAATGAATAAATCTCTAAAAATTGCAATGATTTTATGTTTATTTATATTTCACAATTTTTTAATAAAA
The DNA here is from genome assembly GCA_963969525.1 of Ontholestes murinus. Lineage (NCBI taxonomy): Eukaryota > Metazoa > Arthropoda > Insecta > Coleoptera > Staphylinidae > Ontholestes > Ontholestes murinus. Next base: position 80,005,763 of record OZ018391.1, on the reverse strand, counting down.
CCCTCGCTTATGTTTTACTGATTGGAGGGTGGGATCGAGGCCACCCACCCACCCTACATATACATAATAACTTTCAGGGCCAATCGTTGATGATTTTGCTGCTAAAAACAATCAAACCTTTTATGTAATAAAAAACAAAACAAATTCAAACTTTAAGTTTAAATACAAATAACTTTCTATAGCTAATCTTATCTTATTTAGAGTTAAAGTCTGCCCACCCATCATGCATCCAGTTTTTATAAATTAACTCACTCAAAAAATGTAACCTTTAATTTTTTTTATTCAGAAAGTTTTGTAATTAATTTTATTGGAAACCGCGAGAGAATTAGGAATTAAAGTATTTATGTATATGTAGGGTGAGTGGGTGGCCTCTATCCCACCCTTTAATCAGTAAAACATCATTACAAATTATTTGAATTTTTTAATGAAGAAACTCTAAAAATTGCAATGATTTTGTGTTTATTTATATTTTACAACTTTTAATCAAAAACCCTCGCTTATTTTTTACTGATTGGAGGGTGGGATAGAGGCCACCCATCCACCCTACATATGCACCTTAATTCTACCCACTGATCAGTGTTTAGTTTCCAGGGAAACAAACAATAAATCGTTGATTAAATTAGCAAAAATCATCAGCAGTGTTTTACTTAAAATTAATGAATAACTTTCAGTGCTAATCGTTGATGACTTTGCTGCTAAAAACAAACCCTTTACGTAATAAAGAATTGAAAAAATCAAACATTAAGTTTAAATGTAAATGACCTTCTATATCTAATCTTATCTAATTTAGATTTAAAGACAGCCCACCCATCATGTATCAATTTTATATAAACTTACTTACTCAAAAATTTTTCCTTTTTAATTGTTTTTTATTCCAAAAGTTTTGTAATTAATTTTACTCCAAATCGCGAGACGATCAGTAATTGAAATTTATGTGTATATGTAGGGTGGGTGGGTGGTCTCTATCATACCCTTCAATCAGTAAACATCACCACAAATTATTTATATATTTTTTCAATAAATAAATCTCTACAAATTGCAATGATTTTGTGTTTATTTATATTTTACAACTTATAATCAAAACTCTTGCTTATGCTTTACTGATTGGAGGGTGGGATAGAGGACACACACCCACCCTACATATACATATTAATATTCAGTGCTGATGATATGATATGATATGAGTTTATTATCCCTTTACATAGTATTTACAATATGAGACACTTCAAAATTGCAAAAAGTAATTACATAAATACACATAAAAATAATAAAAAGCAGAGTTATTTTACTAAAAATAATACAAAATAAAACGCATTCAATTTAGACAAATAAAAATGAAAATACAAATTATATGATTTACCTCAACTTAACATTTCAACTCAACAATATTAACTAAAAAGTCATGTATACAATAAAATGCATTTCGGAAGAGAAATGATTTTAATCTTATTTTAAATTAATCACTTTGGTAAATTTTCGTAAATGAAATACGATAACACTTTCAAAATATTTATTTTTTCGCGACAATTGTTTCGACACACTGTGTCTTCTTCGCCTGAAGAATATTAACTTTCAACAACTAACAGCCTCAACTATTCAGTTATTTTAAATTGTTTATTGGATAAGGGCATCATTGCGCCAGGTAATTTATTATACAAAGTAATTCTACTGTTTTATGGAGATTTATTACAGAAGAGGTGCTTGTATTTTAGCTGAAATAATTTTTCTTTATTACGAGTTGAATAGTCATGGACGTCTCTGGGTTTTTCAAATTTAGATTTATTAAAATGTATATAAAACAGATTTTTTAGAATGATTAAATTAACAAAAATCATCAGCAGTGTTTTTCCTAAAATTAATGGATATATGTAGAGTGGGTGGGTGGCCTCAGACCCACCCTCCAATCAGTAAAACATAATTGATTAACAACAAAAAATTCAATAAAGTATTTGTTATCTCAATGAGTCCATTTGTAAATTATTTAGTTGCAGAATTATAATCAGCAGACGTTTACGAGCTATGAGGAAGATTAATAAACTCGGTAAATGAATTTTACAAGATTTGAATGAACGTCAAATAGAAAATTGCAGTCACTTGTGAAATGTTGCTTCAACGCCACGAAAGGAAATCATTTTTACATCGAATTGTTGCCACTCCTATAGGACGAGAGCCGTTTTGTGGACTCCCCATGGTGCATAGAAGAGAGGTGATGCAAAAATGGGAAGAGGACAGAAGACGTAAGTATTGAAATTATGTACCAGTTCTTCGTCAATCAAAACGACTCCTGAAACTCGATCACAGCCACAAGGTTTTTGAACTCACAAGGAACGAGCTAAGAACTTTCACCGGACTCATGACAGGGCATTGTGCCCTCCGATACCATTAGCGGAAAATAAGAAAAGAGGAAAGTGGAAACTGCAGATTGTGTGATTCGACAGATGAAACTACTGAGCACATACTATGCACTTGTGTCGCGATTGCTCACAAGCGTCTTTCACACTTTGGCAGGGACCGATTAACCCCCGAAGAAGTGAGCAGTATCACCCCCAAGATAATTACCAGATTCATGGTGGACGTGAGACTGCTTGGGAAGTGATTGGTTAAGGGTAGAACAATAGATCTGTTAGGTCGCAGTTGACGAGAGGCTAACTCACCTCAGTAAGACCCTACTTAACATATAACCTATATAACATCCAATTGTGTGAAGTTAGTTTGAAAACTCGAAGCGAAAAACATCGTGGCTTTCACCTGGCGAAGCCCGTTCTTCAACACCAAGGCCAAATCGCTTCGGCAAGAAGATCATGCTCTGTGTCTGGTGGTTCTACCAATACACAGATTGTGTATTATGAGAACTCTTGAAGCCCGGTGAAACCGTTAATTCGCAACACTATTGCCAACAAATGATTAATTTAAACCACGCATTAATCAAAAGAAGACCGGTATGAGCCAGAAGATATGGCAAAGCGATTTGGTTACACATAGCAAAACCATTGAAAGAAACCTTTAAATCCCTTGTATGGGACATATTTTCGCACCAGCTGCAATTTCTAGACCTGGCGCCGTCTGTAAATAACCTCTTCGCATCAATGGGGCATGCGCTCCCAAAGCAGCATTTTCGTGGAAATTGGAAAATGTTCGCAAAAGACAAGCAGTTTTTCTGGCATGATATTCTTAAGATACCTGAAAGATGGGCGAAATATATATGTAGAAGATAATGGCCAATATTTTGAATAAAACAAAAATTAATTAATAAAAGAAACCGGAAAAAACTTAAGCATACATCTGGTATTCTTTAATTGTATGAATACATTTTGATGAAGAAGACTCTTCAAGACTAAAGTCTTATTATTCTAGTGTACTTTTAACCTAATATTTCTATGTGTACTAAGCGTACTCCAGTGATGACGTTAGGTAATTAGATTACTCTTTTTATCTGCCTCTATTGATTCTTCTTTGATTATCGTTATTTCGATCTACCTCAATCAATTTTGTATAATGTTAATTAGAAGGTTAATAAAAAATAAATATGTTTGTTAAGTGACAATTTATTCATCGAAATTTTGTATATATCTAGAGGATCTTTAACACACTTTAACCTTTACAAAGGATTGCCATTTGTGATGTGAGGACTCAGTATCCTACCACCGATGAACCACTATGATGACTCCCACTTTGGGATCATTCTGAGGTCATGAATGGTGAGATATTCTGGAACCCAAAGGAATCTGCAGTAGGAATTCCCTTATATCTATAATCTGTCGCCCTCCCTTGGACAAATCCTTCGGTATATATTCGGCTCCTGTGTACTAGATTTCGATAGATAGGGGGGCATAAACTTGTTCCTACACTAACCCTGTCAACTGTGGTATCGTAGTTTAGAGCGTACACTAGGGCCAATGATGACAGGTCTATTTGAGTTTAATAATCATCTGATCTGACATATCGGACTTGTCACTGTCAGTGGTCAAGTCTAGAGGACCTTGGTTTCACCGCCCAAATCAATGTGGTAAGAAAACCACAAAAAAACAAAACAAATACCTCAATCCAAGGAGGAACACATGCATAAATGGATGCATGGCTAAGTTGTGATAGGATTTTGTAAGAGAATGTGACAATAGTACCAAAGATAATTGACTTTGTGCATAGGAAAATAATCGACATGTATCATATTCCACGTGTATCGTCATAATACTTTATTGTATAGATTTTGTACAACCTTCTCACTATAGTTATACTAGTCAACAAAAGAGGGCGTCAATTATATTACAACTAATTAATTTTTGATCTATTTCACAACCACTTGAAGCTTCGTCTGATCTATGCGGACTCTGGGTACCAGGCGATTCACAGTTTCCATAGCCTTATTATGGCATCAACCTTTTCTTCCCCTTGTTACTCGTGGGATAATGACAAACATGGAGTAGAATCAAAAGATGCTGAAAAGGATCCAAAAGGCAATCAGCCTACGGAAACAGCTAAGGATGAGCTCCCAAAAAGAACTAGCTTGAAGACCAATCATCAAAGATGGCTAGGTCAAAATGAGTGGTGCCGCTCGTAAGAGGATAAAATTTCTGAAGAAAGAAAACTTTGTTTTTACGTGACTATAGTTTCGACTTTCTTTCTTTCTCCAATATATTCAAGATGTACCATAAAGTAAACGCCTCCACAATTAAACATTCAATAGAATTTCTTATCAAGAGCGGATGAGTAAAGATTAGAAGCTACTAAGAGACCTTGGTCAATTGGAAGTACACCGAGAATATAATCATGGCCAAAAGGGTGAAAAGGCAAACAGTGCCTATCACACCTGGTTGTCTGCATATGCCTGGTTAGAGAGCCGGATTTCGATCTGCTCCCTATTCCTAAACCAGCCTTCCATACCCACTAGCCACATTATTAGTCCTTGCGATCATCCTCTTCACTTCTTCGTTGTACTTTTGGTGTTTACTATTCTGTTTTTAAGAAAGTCTATGGCCAGTCCTGCCATTTGCAATGAACATCTCATCCTCCGCAGTTCTTCCTCCAGTGCCTCATGTTTTATTGAGTTGAATGAATTCGATACATCCAACGTTATCACAGCGCAGTGTTTCTTTTGGTCTTCTCTTTTCTTATTCTGGAGACCAATGCATCCAATGCGTCCACCGTCCTTCTGCCGTATCTGAAGCCAAATTTTTTAACCGCTATTTTTTTCTCCGTCTCTAGGAAGTGCTGTAGTCTGTTTGCCATTATTGTATCTATTATCTTAACCACTTTTAGTAGCAGGCAGATCGGTCTTGCTCCCTTTCCAACCGGTTTCGGCATCCACACAACTCTCACTTCTTTACATACTGCCAGGAAAGTTTCTGTGCACCAGCAGCCATTGATTATTTTTGTCAGCTTGACGCCTCCTATTGTTTGCTATGTGGCTTAGCGCTTCTGTCGAAAATCCATCTCTTCTCGAAGCCTTTTTTTTGGGTTAAAGGATTTGGCTGCTCTTTTAACTTCCCCCAAAGTTATTGCAAACTCTGGATGGCCTTGTGGTGTGTTCCTCACTCTCTCCCTCTGTTATTTTTGCCTCTGGAAAGTATTTCCTCAGTGATATACTTTCTGTATATTATTAAATTAGTATGGTGGATCAAGATTAAAAAAAGCAACAGTTCAAACAAGGCATAATTTAATAATAAACATGTTTAAAGTTAATTAAATTATTAGTAATTTTTCTACAACGACCTAAGGACTTTAATACATTTTATTATTAGTCTTTACTTACATTAATATACTCTATATTAACCTACGGTACTCTTGACCTATATCAACAAATAATACGTTGGCTTGGTGTAATCTTGGCATACCTCAATATATTTTATATTTATATTTAACGTACCCTTGACTCGACTTAATGGATTCTTTATTAAATATACATAATTTTGACCTACCTTAATCTATTCAGTATAAATCTAGTAAATTTATTACCTACTCCAATATAATTTATTCTCAACTCTTCTTTAAATTAGATTTTCATTGAGTTTTTTTACATTTTGTTAGTTTGAATAAAAATTTACGAATCTGATATTCGGCTACGAAACTAGGCACAATGCGTAAGAAGAGTATTGATTCGCCCCCGAATGCAAATTTGCGAGCATGGCATCCACTAGGCGCGAGTATGTCGTGTAATTAGAAGTAATTGAACACGTCCGTTATAATTAGTTTTCAAACTGTTACGAGTTAAGCGCGGCGCACTTTGATGTCGGCGGCACGTGTTCCGCCCGCACTGAAAGATTTTCAGATCGTTAACGTTCGTTACATTTAACATGAAACCGAACGAATAAAATTGATCCAAACGTTAGTGCCGCAATTACTTTTTCTGAACATGTAATTTGCAAGCTCACCACCACCGTGCACAAATGGCCCTGTTGAAAGAGCGTTGAACTAATTGACTAATTAAAACGTAATACTATTATTTTATAATTAATAAGATATACATTCAGGCACTAGTGGATTAGTAACGGTCGCAAATATTATCATGATTAAGATGTACACTTAAAAAAAGTGGATTTAAACATACGACCTTTGATTTGCTAGTTTTACGCTCTAACAACTAGGCCTCTAACTGTTAATAAAGAGTAGTGATTATCGATCTAATCAACTTACTTTTATAAAAGTTGAAGGGGTAAATTTTCCATCTAGACTTTAAACTAAAACACTGCTTTTTAAATTCCTGAAAACTATCAACTGTAAGGTTATTGTTATTTTGGAAACTAAAACAGTGTCAGTGATGAATGTTCCAATGTATATATAGGGTGGGTGGGTGGCCACTATCCCACCCTCCAATCACAACACCATCAACAAGAGTTTGTTGTTATAAAGAACCAAAAATACGCAAGATAATACAATTAAAATTTTCCTTGAAATTTTATTAATTAAACAGAAATAATTTTATTGTAGCGCACTTCTGACATACTCCAATAATTTATACATTTACATTTCATAGTGGTTGTTAATAATATATACATAATCTTCATACAAATATAAATTATTATACTGTAGTATAAATGTGCACGATATTTTTATTAAATTATTTGTAACGACGTGCGGTAATTATTTAAAAAAATAGTGCCGATGGTAAAGGGATTGGAGGGTGGGATAGAGGCCACCCACCCACCCTACATATTCATTGAAACTATAATTACAAATAGTGTTTTAAGTTTGCAAAAATTAAAAAAACTAAAAATTGTGATTAATTTTTAAAAATCATTAAAAAACAGTGTTTGACTTATAGTTTTAAAATATATGTAGGATGGGTGGGTGGCCACTATCACACCCTATAATCACAACATCATCAACAAAAGTTTTCTATTGTAAATAGATTAAAACACGCATTTAATGTTTCTTTTAATTCAATTCTTTAAATTTGATTGTAGCAAACTTCTGACCTATTTAAATTAATTTATTTATTGGTGCTATATAAAAAATTCAATATCAATAAAACATAAAAATGAATGCATAATATCCCAACAATCCAACCTCCCACAATATCGAAGTTAGCGAGCGAGCATCCCTCCGTACCCTAACCAAACTCCGACATCCTCTTAATCCTTTACACAATCCATCTAACCAGCTCCTCTATGATACCACTTTAGTTATCCCTATCCTAGAACGCCTTCGATTCCTATCAGAAAAATTCTCCAAAAATCCTTTCAACTTCCATATCTTATCCCAATATTGTCTTCCCAGAAACCCTAATATTAACCCTAAATTTAAATATCCCAATTCAACCATATTTGATTTCATTTCATCATTTCATCCTTTTACTCAATAACGACTGACGCCATATGACTAGACAGTACAAGGCAGAAAGACCTCTGGTCGATAGCCTTTTGACAAATTAATACATTAACACCTCATTCATTATTCATTATTCACTATTCCAATGTAAATATGTACAAAATTTGTCAATAAATATATGTTACTACTGAATGCATAATAATATTAAAAATTTTAATGATTAATTTTTAAATTAAATTGTAAAATGTGCAGGAAATTTCATTACAATTTATAATTTTTAATGCAATTAATATTTTTAAAAATAGTGTTGATGGCTAAAGGATTGGAGGGTAGGATAGTGGCCACCCACCCACCCTACATATATTTGAAAATTTAAACTAAAACACTGCTTTTAAATTCCTGAAAATCAACTGTAAGGGTATTGTAATTTTGGAAACTAAAACAGTGTCAGTGATGAATGTTCCAGTATATATGTAGGGTGGGTGGGTGACCACTATCCCACCCTCCAAACACAACACCATCAACAAGAGTTTGTTGTTATAAAGAACTAAAAATACGCAAGATAATATAATTAAAATTTTCCTTTAAAATTTATTCTTTAAACAGAAATAATATCATTGTAGCGCACTTCTGACATACTCCAATAATTTATACGTTTACATTCCATAGTGGTTGTTAATAATTTATACATAATCTTCATACAAATATAAATTATTATACTGTAGTATAAATGTGCACGATATTTTTATTAAATTATTTGTAACGTCGTGCGGAAATTATTTAAAAAATAGTGTCGATGGTAAAGGGATTGGAGGGTGGGATAGAGGCCACCCACCCTACATATACATTGAAACTATAATTACAAATAGTGTTTTAAGTTTGCAAAAATTAAAAACTAAAAATTCTGATTAATTTTAAAAAATCATTAAAAAACAGTGTTTGATTTATAGTTTTAAAATATATGTAGGGTGGGTGGGTGTCCACTATCACATATATAATCTATAATCACAACATCATCAACAATAGTTTTGGCCTCTATCCCACCCACCCTACATACAGGGTGAGTTTTTTTTGATGTTCTCTATGGGGATCTCGGAAACTATAAGAGATAGAGAAACGGTTAAATGGGGAAAGAAGTGTAGATTTACGAGACGAATAAAATTCCACTTTCAAAGTTTTCAAAAAAGTCAAGGGTAACTAGATATTTTGAAAAAAGTAAAAAGTGTCAATTTTTTCAAATCAATATATCTCGGTTATTATAACAGATATAAAAAAACTATAAAGGACAAAGTTTTACATAATTTTATGCAGATTAATAAAAAGTAATTAGAAAATTTTTATCGCCATTATTTTCCGAGATATGACGCAAACTTACATTTTTTTAAATGGAAACCATAGTTGGCTGTGACCTCATTCAAAAGATATTTTTTTTCTCTTTAATCCAATATAGCATATGACATAGTTGTTTCTAAAAATGAGTGAGTTATAGTCATTTTAAATTTTATTATAAATAAAAAATGGGTACCCATCAAAAAGATAAAAGTAAAACAATTGCAGTTATTTATAATAATAGCAATATTGTAATTATTAGTTCTACAAAGTTAAATAAAAATGAAAAACCAGCATAAGAATAATAATTTTGTATTTATCAAATGGCCTTCTGTAAGTGGTATAAACCCATTTGTCAAGAGGATAATACGTTTCTTACAAAAATATTATGAACAGATGAATCGCGATTCACTAATTGTGGTATTTTTAATCGCCACAATGAACATAGATGAACTTAAGAGAATCCACGAGAAGTTTCACAGAGAAAACTACAAATTTAATTTGGGTTTAATCCATGGTGTGTTTGGATTAATAATTCTCGGTCAATATATGTTTAAAAGCTCACTAAGTGAAACTGATTACTTTAATTTTCTTCAGAAAACATTTGAAGATACGCTCGATTGTTTAAATTTATCATTACAAGCAAGATTAAAATGGTTCCAATATGACGGTGCTCCACCTAATAACATGTTGGCTTTACAAATTATTTAAATGATGCTTTTCCTAACTCATAAGTGGGAAGAAATAAACCAATCCCAGGGCCACCTAGATCACCCGATCTGCACGTTTTAGAATTTTTTTCTGTGGGGTTATGTAAAAAACAAAGTATATGCAAAATCATATCAATCTGTGGAGGATCATAAACTAGTTGTTATTGAAACATTTAATTCAATTTACATGAGAATAGTCAAAAAGCCATAAATTCGATTTTAAAAAGATATAATTTATGTCATAATAGTATTAATAGTGGACTCTTTGATCATATTTTTTTAATATTAAAATTTCTCTCCCATTGATATATTGATAATTACAGAAATACTTTATGTGGTTGTTTCATTTTGATTTATCTCTGTAAAACTAATAATTACAATATTGCTAATATTATAAACAACTGCAATTGTTTTACTTTCATCTTTTTCATGGCTACCCATTTTTTATTTATAATAAAATTTAAAATGACTATAACTCACTCATTTTTAAAAATAACTATGTCATATGCCATATTGGATTAAAGAGAAAAAAATTACCCTTTGAATGAGGTCACAGCCAACTATGGTTTCTATTTAAAAAAATGTAAGTTTGCGTCATATCTCGGAAAATAATGGCGATAAAAATTTTCTGATTATTTTTTATTAATCTACATAAAATTATCTAAAACTTTGTCCTCTACAGTTTTTTTCTATCTGTTATAATAACCGAGATATATTGATTTGAAAAAATTGACACTTTTTACTTTTTTCAAAATATCTAGTTACCCTTGACTTTTTTGAAAACTTTGAAAGTGGAATTTTATTCGTCTCGTAAATCTACACTTCTTTCTCCATTTAACCGTTTCTCTATCTCTTATAGTTTCCGAGATCCCCATAGAGAACATCGAAAAAAACTCACCCTGTATACATTGAAACTATAATTACAAATAGTGTTTTATGTTTGCAAAAATTAAAAAATTGTGATTAATTTTTAAAAATCATTAAAAAAACAGTGTTTGACTTATAGTTTTAAAATATATGTAGGGTGGGTGGGTGGCCACTATCACACCCTATAATCACAACATCATCAACAAAAGTTTTCTATTGTAAATAGATTAAAACACGCATTTGTTTTTTTAAAATTTAAATATTATATTTATTTATGGTGAGTCTAATCTACAGGAAAACATTCCATAGTTTCGAAATAAATCGATGAAATTAGCAATTCAAACTCGACAAATAAAACGTGTTCTGCTGTTCTGAGAGGTAATTAGATAAGCGATAATGCACTGAATGACCCAATTGTGCTATAATCATGCCGAAATAATAGCAGTAAACCAATAAACATCACTATCTAATTGTGGCCTAATTTAATTAATTTTCTGAAAAGGAATATAATAAAACTTCCAAAGAAAACTAACAAAAAAAGTGTATTTTTTTAATGAAATATACATATGTTTACCTAATAAAGTTGTATGTTCTGATAATACGAGTTATCATCCAGATAGTGTATGTTATGATCGATACTATATTAACTCGAGGATATTTCAGAAATCCTTAAGTAAATATACGATTAAATCCTGATATAAAATAACTCATTCACAATCTGAAATGTATTGACTTGTGTAAAAACCTTAAGAGTTTAATAGCACCAATAAATTATTGTCTATAATTTTTATAACACAAAAGCACAAAAATAGAATATAAAGGATAGATAATAACAGACACTAATTGCCAAATAAAATAATTGATTGATGAAGCTGATAGATGTTGAAAGTTCATCTTCACTATGAATTAACTAGGCTGATGTTACTTGGTGAAAATCAATCTGTGAAAATGTTTTATTTACCTTATAGCAATAAATAACATATAGAAGAAAATCATTTGACAACCTAAGAAGATTAAGATTAGAGACAATATTTTAATACAATGCTTTAGAATAAAGAGTTGTCAGTAGTTTCACTTTATTATTATTTATTTCATGCGGACTATTAGCCTGTTGTTTCCGGTTAGTTAGGCGCACCTTTTTCCGTATCTTATTATTTCGATTGAGGCGCCGTTTCCGTTACCAGGCTCTGATGTATGTGGGTAGTTTAACAAATGGCCGGTTTCGTTATGTGAGGCAAATACGTCCTCGTTAGACCGACGACAAGGCAAACGCGCACGGCTGAAAAGGTGAAATATTTCCGGATTAGCGTCCCGACATTTATTTATTTATTTAATACATCCGGTTGGTAATAATTTGTTATGATTGATGAAAAAATTGTTAATATTATTATGCCCATAATACACGCTTTGATGGGTTTATTTTTTCAGAGTTTAATATAGTTTCTCATCTCAAATTGTTGAATTATTAATTTTAACTTCCAATTTTTTTAAATTTTACATTTGGATTTTCGACTTCCTTCCTCAAAATCAATAACATTTTATTCCTAATTCTAAGAATTTTCATACAGATTTTTTTTTAATTTCCAACAAAGTTTCTTTCAGTTTTTTTAAATATTTTTCAGCTTCTCAAGCAATTTCCCCTAAAAATGTTTCTTCCAAATTTGTAAAGATACCTGTATTTAGAATTTTACAGTTTCTCTTCCAGTGTTTTTTATTTTTTTGCTTAACTTCTATTTATAATAATTAGAAAAAATACGAAAATATTTCGTATTTATTATTCTATTTATAAATTTCCTTCTAGAAATTTAGAATTTTCCTGCAATTTTTTCTAATTTTCTAACATCTCATTCAATTATGTTCTTATTTTATAGCAAATAAATTTTAGTTCTTTTAGAGTTTCATAATTCTCGTGTAGAATTTTCTATTTACTATTTTTTAACAATTCAATTTATATAATTTTTTAAAAATTTGTTTATCAATTTTTACTCAACATCCAAATTAATACTTGTGGAAATTTTAGAATTTTCAGTAATTTCTTCAGAAGACTTTTTAATTTACTTGTCATTTCTTCAAAAAAATTTCTATTTTCTTGAGAAGGAAACAAGTTATTATGTTCCATATTATTACTTTTATTTTCAATTTCCTGACACGTGTTTCGATCATACCCGATTATTTGCAAAAATTTAGCTAAATTTTCTATTTTTAATAACTTTAAGAATTTTTAAAAAAGCTTCCTTGAAATTGTGAGAATTTTCTTACAGGTTTTTAGTTATCTTGTTTAGTTTTTATTTAAATTTTTTCATCAACTATTGTCTACTTTTAAAATATTCTATTAGGCTTCAACAAAATTTCTCAGCAATTTTTAGAATTATTAAAATATATACGAAATTGTGGGTTTTAAATTTTTCCAAACTTTTTTTAAAATTTTTTAAACATCTCTTGTCTTTAAAATATCGATTCCAACAATTTACCCCCTTAATTTCTAGGCATTTCAAAAATTCGTTTTTCAAACTTTATTTCCTGAATTTTAGAAATTTCTAACAATTTGTGTCTTCGACTTTCAGAATTTTTCTATGTCACTTGCCCTCTCTTAATAAATCCTGTCAATTCCCAACAAATTTCCTTCTCACTTTATAGAATTAGTTTTTTTGTTTTAAATTATAAAGATATTCTTTAAAAATGTTTGAATGAATTTCGCAGGAAATATTTTGTAAATTTTTAGAATCCATCAACATCTTTCTCAAATTTAAATTCTGCTATTTTTACAAGTTTCCTTTTTCAATTTCTAGAAGTTTCCTTCAAATTGTAAGGTTTTTCTTCCAGAATTTTAAAACTTTGGAGCTATTTTTAATCTTCCAGATTTTTAGAATTTTTGAGCATCAAAACCTGTGTAAACCATATTTTTTTAATACACCAATAAATAATTGAATTGAAAATATTTGCCATTTTGTAACATTTATTTTTTTTTATTTTTTAAACTATAAAAAATTCTAGAGCTTTAGAAATTTTTAGATTTTTTTTAATGAAAATATCTTTTGAGTTTTCGTTAAAAAAAATGTTGCCACCTTCCAAGAATTTTATTCCTGAATTTATGGAATTTTCAAAAAACTCATGATTAACTTTTTTAAACAAAAACGTTTACTTTGTTTACACTTTAAAGTGTGATATTAACAAAGTAAACGTTTTTGTTTAATTTTCCAAAATGTATCACGAATTTAACGCCTCAACCATTAATCAATTAATTAAGTTTTTTGTTCAATGTTTTAGAATTTTCCAGCATTTTTGTTTTAGAGTTTTTCAACAATTTCTCTTGCTTTCTCTTAAAACAATTTTTTTTCAATAATTTACTTTCTTAATTAATTCTTATAAATTTCAATTGTTTTCAAAATTGTGAAAATTATCGTTCAAAGCTTAAAGATTTTCCAGCATTTTTTTTCTTATATTTTCTTTCATTTTTTCTCCTAAATATCTAAAATTTTCAATTATTTGTTCTTCTAATTTGTTGTGATTTTCTTCTAGAATTTCTCAGCGTCTTTAAAAAATTTTCAACAATTTCTAATTTTAAATAATGTTTACTTCGAAATTTTGAGATTTTTCCTGACACTTAATTTCTAAAATTTTTAAAAATATTTTCATCATACATTTTTCATTTGTAGTTTCTGAATTTTCAAGCAATTTCTCTTCCAGATTTTTAGAATTGTAGTATTTTTTAAAATACATAATTTTTAGGTAAATTGCCATTAAAGTTCTTTTTTTTAATTGTAAGTTTTTTTCTGGAGTTTACGAAAGTTTCTTATATTATATATTATATTATTTACTTTACAGGATTTACTACACAAAATATAAAAATACATACATAAACACTAAATCACTTCAAAATTTTATAGAATTTTCGAGCATCTCTTTCTTCGTTTTTACAAATTGTGAGTTTTGTTAGTTTCCTTTCTTAATTTTCAATTTAAAATTCTGAGAATTTTCATTTTTCAGCATTTATTGTTTCCTTGTCGAATTTCCAGAAATTTCAAAAATACTTTCCTAAAAATTGTCAAGATTTTATTATTAAATCTTAAAATGTTCCATCATTCTTTGATTTTCTACCTTTATTTCTAAAATTATTAAAAAAATCTACAAAATTCTCCTTTCTGGGATTTGTGAATTTCTTTATCTATTTCTCTTCCATATTTTTAGAATTTTCTAGCCAGAATATCCTTTATTAAATTACATAATTTTACATTTTAAAAATTTTCAATAATTCGTCCTTCCAAATTGTCGAGATTTTCTTTCTATAGTTGTAATGTCTTTTCGAGATTTTTAGAATTTTTCATCATCTTTTTTCTTCTCTTAAAATTTTTTAACAATTTCCCTTCTCAATTTCTAGATTAAAAAAATATATTCTTCCAAATTTTCAAAATTTTTCTTGAGACTGTCTAAAATTTTCAAAAATTTCTAATTTGGAGTTTCAGAATTTCAAAGCAATTTCTCTTCCAGATTTTTAGGATTTTAGTATGTTTTAAAATACATAAATTTTCAGAAAATTTTCGTCCAGAGTTTTATAATTTTCAGGCAAATTTTGAATTTTGCAGCATCTCTTGTTTCCTTGCCGAAAATACAGAAATTTCAAAAATACTTTCCTAAAAATTGTCAAGATTTTATTCTTAAATCTTAAAATGTACCATCAATCTTTGGTTTCTTCCTTGTTTTCTAAAATTATTAAAAAAATCTACTAAATTCTCCTTTCTAGGATTTGTGAATTTTTTTATCAATTTCTCTTCCATATTTTTAGAATTTTCTAGCCAGAATATCTATTTTTAAATTAAACAATTTTTTAGCAGATTCCATTAAGATTTTTTTTTATTGTAAAGATTTTTCTATACTTTGCGAATGTTTCTTCTAGATTTTATGGAATTTTCAAGCATCTTTTGCTTCATTTATCCAAATTGTGAGTTTTATTAGTTTCTTTCTTCAATTTTTAACTTCAAATTATTTATTTATTTATTGATTTTTTACCCAACAGCCGAAAATCCAGAGATTTCATGAATATTTTCCTACAAATTGTCAAGATTTTATTTTTAATCTTAAAATGTTCCATCAACTTTTGATTTTCTTCCTTGTTTTCTAAAATTTTTAAAAATACTTTCTCCTAAATTTCTGGAGAATTTTTAAGCAATTTCTTTTTCAGATTTTTAGAATTTTCTAGTCAGAAACACAATTTTTTTCCTTTTAATTGTAAGTTTTTTTTCTAGAGTTTGCCAATGTTTCTTCTAGATTTTTCGGTATTTTCGAGCAACTCTTGCTTTTTCTGTTTTGTCAGTTTTTTATTAATGTCCCTTTTCAAATTTTAGAAATTACAAAATAATTCTTCAAAATTGTTAACATTTTCGTCTAGCAAATTTTTTCAGCATCTCTTTCTTCACTTCAAAATTTACCTTACAGTCAAAACTATTTTCCAATTCAATCATTAATTATTATAATTTTCAAAAGTGGTATAAAAAAGTGGTTTTCTTCGCCTTCGATGTGAAGACACTGGAGAGGAGCTTTCAACATCCTTCTAGGACAGCCAATGTTTGGAACAATACGTGTCAATACGCTGCAGACTTTGTGCTCACAATTTATAGGTGTTCGTCATAACCGAACCTTCTTCTTCTTCTCTTAATTTAATTCTGTTCATCAAGAAAATTTCATTGTAAAGATTTTTCCAATTCTG
This sequence comes from Ontholestes murinus, assembly GCA_963969525.1. Classification (NCBI taxonomy): domain Eukaryota; kingdom Metazoa; phylum Arthropoda; class Insecta; order Coleoptera; family Staphylinidae; genus Ontholestes; species Ontholestes murinus. The sequence goes on along the minus strand of OZ018391.1, from coordinate 79,989,389 downwards.
TCTGTTTTTCCTTTTCGTCTGGAAACGTAGATTTTTTTTAAGTATTAAAAGTTGGTTTTATTTCTTCTTTTTTTCTTCGTTCCTTTTTCTAATACCTAGAAAACAGGGTTTGGTCCCTTTTAATTGTTTTCTTCTTTTCTGGTGGTCTCTAAGATTACAGCATAAAAAGGTATCAATTATTTTTATTCTACTATTGCTACAATTTTTTTACAACTTTTGTATATATTTTCTTAAGAAATTTGTTTGTAATTTATTAAAGCTCTTACTTACTTCCATCTTCTATTTCTTATTTCAATCGGTAAGATTTTTTTTAATATTGTTATTATATTAATGATTTTTTATCCCAGAATTTCTATTTTTTGTTCTTCTTTTGATGGAATATGTCTGTATAAGATTTTTGAACCTTTTTGTGATAATGATAATCTAGAAAAAAAAATTATCCTTTTTCCTTGTTGTTATTCTATTCTTTGCCTGAAGAAGCAGTGTGGCGAAACTTTTGTTGCAAAAATAAAAGCAAAAAAGTCTCATGTTATAATTATAATATATAATTAATAGTTTAAAACTGAACGTTCAACAATTAAGATCCAATATATACTATTCCGGTTGTCTAGTTAAAATCTTCACTCTACTATCTTCAAGAATTATTTTTTCTCCTACTTCTTCTAGTCGTCGAAATAATTTCTTTAAAATACAATGAATTACATTCTTACTTAACCCGTTGTGAAACATTTTTATGTTAATGAAGAAGGAGACACGATGACTTTGTTTTACCACTTTATTTAAAGTGAAAAAAATAAAGTGGTAAAACAAAGTTCTTCATAATATTCCAGATGTACCACAAATAAAAAACGCGTCCATAATTAAATATTTAATTTTTATGTTTTTAGAGAGTTAATTAAAATATTTGGTTTTAATTAAGTGTTTAAGTAATTAATCTGCTTTACAATTTTATTGTGAAGATTATTCCTTTATTTCTTCTTCACTTTCCTTATCTTCTTTATCTGGTGGTCTAAAACATTTCTTCAGAGAATCAGTATTTAAAAAAGATTCCTTACTTTTCTAATGGTTAAGTGATTTTGTTTGTTTTCATCTTTTTCTAATGGTCTAAAAATATTTCCATGGTGCAATTGTCATCAGGGTTTCTTCCTTTCTTTTCCACGTTTCTTGCTTCGTTTTTTTGGAAGTTATGGAAAATATAAGCTTGTTTTCTTATTATTTTTGTTTCATTAATTATGAAAATTTTAGTTTTATTTTTCTTCTTTCTTCTTACATGGTGATATAGAAAATAATTTGTGGTTCATTTTTTCAATTTCTACAAAATATAAATAAAAATAACACACAGTTTATTCCTTACTTCACTTGTTTATTAATTGTTAAATGTACAAACTAGTTTGTTATTGATAATGTTCACCTTGTGAACGAAATGTACATTTAACAATTAATAAACAAGTGAAGTAAGGAATAAACTGTGTGTTATTTTTATTTACAAAACACTTCACGTAAACTCGAACCAACAATATTCTACAAAATATAATTGTTTTTTTTTTACCTTTAACGATCTTTCTGTTTCTGGTGGTCTGATGGAGAATTCAATTATCTTAACATTTTCTTCTCTTTGGTCCTGCTCTTTTTCTAATCGTCTAAAATTTGAACATTAATAGCAGACAAATCATTGATGATAAAAGAATGATAGAAAATTATGTTTGTTATCTTAATTTGATCAAAAAAATGGGAATAGAAAGTTGTGGTAAATTACAGGAAATGTTTGAAAAGATGGCGAAAATTTCTTGAAAATAAAAAATTGTAAAACAACTGCAAATACAATGTGGACTAGGCTTATCTTTCACATTGCCAGTTTTAATCAAGTTTGTCACAATTTTACTTACTGAATCAGTACTTACGTGTATACGCTTTAAATGTTTCACATTGAAGAATTGCCAGGTGCCTCCACCAAAATTCATCACAAATAAGAATTTGAATTATTGCTTGTTTTAATAAATCTAATTATTTAGTGACTGATTATCTTTACAACTGTAATCGTGTGAAGTTAAATAACAAATAAAACTGCGCTTTGTGAATATTATTATTATTATAAGATATTAACAAAATTCAGTTTTATTTACCATTTGATAAAGTTATGACTTCAAGCATACAACACAATCGTGTACATATTATAAAAAAATGAGATTGTCTATTAAACTCTATAATAAAATTACATATTATCGGTCAAGATGTTACAATAAAGGTGACATCTATTGTCTTTTCATTGTACTACCCAAACAGGAATGCGTCAACCCCAATAATTATAACAATAATGATGTAAATATTAGTTATTGTTATCATTGATAATATTATTAAAATTATTAATGTTGCATACGTTTGCATACATTGTATTTTCAATAGTAGAAAAAAATTCTGAACAACGCCAATAAGCAAAATTTCCACGACGAAAATTGAAAACATTTGCATAGTAAAACGCAGTAGTGTGCATTTCAAAGATTTATTGTTCGGCACGGCTGCCACGTTCATGCAACATTTGAAAGCATTCGACATTAACATGCCAATGTTTTAATGGCACCCCGCTTTTAGCTCTGTCACTCGCAAATGGGTTATTATTCTTTTTTTTTACACATCCAGTATAAAGCTAATGTGTTACATAATCACTCATTACTTAATAATTATTAACTCCTTTATAAGAGTGTTTCAATCGATTACAATATGTAATTAAGTCGAATATAACAATATAAATTTAGTATAATTCTGTGTCAAATTGATCGTGTTTGTTTATGTAATGCGGCGTGAATAGAGAAAGGCATCAATCCTGAAAACGTCCAGCCAGTTGCCATGGACGTGTGGGTGGCACACTTCCATTCAGAAACGAATCAATAACAACGCACAACTGATCATCCGGCATTCATTGATTCCCCCGTCACTCAAAACAAATATTGTTTCGCGTCTCGAACAGAACAAAAATAAAAAAGGTAAACACGAAACGGACGAATGTTTATTTTACGGCAATCAAAAAGCTTATCGCTGGAATTTCATAAACTCGATTTAATATAAACAATTTTTAATTACAATGCCGAATATTTATGAGTCTGGCTACATCTTATGTTAATGCATAATTATTTTCTCACTGGATGTTTCTAAATGAATATCGGGGTTTTAACGCTTAGTAATATTTATTACGTACAAGTTAAAATCATAATTACTACATAAAATGAAAGTGCAACTTAAAAAAGAGTTTACAAGTATTCAATGTAAGCACCATTATCACACGATAGTAATCATTGTAATACCATTAACTTTATAATTATACGTTTTTTTTTTGGCCTATGTGTCTGTGTGTGTGTGAAGTAAAGTGGAAAAGCATTTACACCACCCCAACACTCGGATCTTAATCTGGTAGTCGGTTCGCATGTTAATGTGCTAATCTAAAATAAGTACGCGGGGTACGTGAACGTGAGCGTGTGTGTGTATGTGCGCGCAGTGGATTGATTGAGTGCCCTGAAGACGAACGTGTTATCACGTAGTTTATCACTGGAGGGACGCAGCGTGGCGCCGCCGACGTAACGACATCCGTTAGATCATATGATTACCACGTTTTATTCGGTTAGGGTCGAGATAGGCCGGAATATACTACACTATCTTAAATAATTGAGTTAAAACCCAGATTATTAGACTGGTAATAAAAAGAATTACTTCTAGAAAAAACCTTTTACAATTTGTGTTTCAATTTTCAACTCGGATATCTATACAATAAAGTATTAATGATAAACATGATTTAGAAATAAATGTCACCTTAACATTTTTTAGCAGGATGGAGCATCATCTAGAATTTTAACTTCATACTCCATCCTGCTGGAAAGTTTAAAAGTAGTAAACTGTAATTAAAGTATTGTCACTTTCTTTACAAATTGTTTTTATTAACTAGATGCACATTTCGTGTTTCAAAATGTGCATCTAGTCAATAAAAACAATGTGTGAAGAAAGTGATAATACTTTAATTACAATTTACTACATAATAATCTTCACGTAACTTAAAAAAATATATTTCTACAAGTTTAAAAGTTATAAAGTAAAGTATATTAGTGATTTGATTAGGAGAGAATTGAATAACGACTTAAAATTAATTTTTATTCTTACTTAAAACCTACTTAAAACCTAGAAGTGGTTTAGATAAAAAACCCTTACTTAACTATCTCTACTACATTGTTTATAATAAGCACAAAATAGAAGTAAGGAAAATATTAAATACTTTAAATAAAACGAAATATCATTTGGGTTGTTTGTAACACTTACACACTTTTTCACATCTTGTTTCATTTATTTCCCATTTCTTTACGTGAATTTTTATAAATCGGTTTACCGATTGTACAAGTAGGGACGAGGCTGACGTGCGATGGATTCCGTGATTGGGCTCCATTAAAAATGTTCGGGTCGGAAAATGCGGAGTCCCATCGGGGGGAAACGGCGAAAAGCCAATTCCCTAATTAAATAATTGCCCCCGGGGAAAAACGATCGGCAGACTTAATTACCTAATCTAAAGAAAAGAAAATCATTCGGCATGATGTTATTAATTAAACATAGTAACTTAAAAAAACCTACGTATTTAAATTACATTATCAAGTGATTATAAATGTAATATTCAAATAAAAGTAACAATTACAAGTTGGTGTCCGAGAATAAGCTTATTATTATTATTTTCGATTGGATAGGTTTTGGCGCCCAACGTGGGGACCAATACTAATTATGCAATGTGTCTAGTTTGAATTAGATTTAATGAAAATGACGTTCGAAAAGTTGAATTAGTTTTAATAAAAAATGCTGTTTGTAGTTTAAAAATTTTCTACGTTCGAAACGAAATGTCAAATTTACTTTAAAATATACAGGTATACTTATATTTAAATTGTTCTTGATATTCTAGAAAATAAATGATGTGACTCAATCACAAACAAAATGGCGACGTTCCAAAAGTCGAATTAAATTTAATCAGAATTGCTGTTTGTTGTTTGAAAATTTCTATCTTCAAAACGAAACATCAAATTGAGTTTAAAATCTGTAGATATGCTTATATTTAAAGTGTTTTTGATATTCTAGAAAATTAATGATGCGATTCAATTACAAACAAAATGGCGCTGGTCTAAAAGTTGAATTACATTTAATGAAAATTGCTGGTTGTAGTTTGAAAATTTTTACTTAAAAAATTAAAGGTCAAATTGACCCCAAAATTTGTACAAATACTTATAAATAATATGTTTTTTAATATTTTAGAAAACAAATGATGTGACTCAATTATAAAAAAAATGACGATGTTTTGAAAGTTGGATTAGATTTAATAAAAATTGCTGTTCGTATTTTAAAAATTTCTACCTTCAAAACGAAACTTCAAATTGACTTTAAAATCCGTAGGTATGCTTATATTTAAACTGTTTTTGATATTATAGAAAATTAATGATGTGACTCAATTACAAATAAAATGGTGACGTTTCAAAAGTTAAATTACATTTAATGAAAATTGCTGTATGTAGTTTGAAAATTTCTACTTCAAAAATGAAGCGTCAAATTGACTTTAAAATCCGTAGATATGCTTACATTTAAAGTATTTTTGATATTCTAGAAAATAAATGATGTAACTCAATTACAAACAAAATGGCGAAGTTCTAAAAGTTGAATTAAATTTGATTAAAATTGCTGTTTGTTGTTTGAAAATTTCTACTGAAAAAACAAATCGTCAAATTGACTTTAATATCCGTAGGTATGTTTATAATTAAAGTGTTTTTGATATTCTGGAGAATTAATAATGTGACTTAATTACAAACAAAATGGCGGCATTCCAAATGTTGAACAAGGTTTAATAAAAATTGCTGTTCGTTGTTTGAAAATTTCTACCTTCAAAACAAAACGTCAAATTGACTTTAAAATCCGTAGATATGCTTATATTTAAAGTGTTTTTGATATTCTAGAAAATAAATGATGTAACTCAATTACAAACAAAATGGCGAAGTTCTAAAAGTTGAATTAAATTTGATTAAAATTGCTGTTTGTTTGAAAATTTCTACTGAAAAAACAAAACGTCAAATTGACTTTAATATCCGTAGATATGTTTATAATTAAAGTGTTTTTGATATTCTGGAGAATTAATAATGTGACTCAATTACAAACAAAATGGCGACGTTCTAAAAGATAAATTACATTTAATGAAAATTGCTGTTTCTAGTTTGAAAATTTCTACTTAAAAAGTGAAACGTCATATTCACTTCAAAATTTGTAGATATGCTTATAATTAAAGTGTTTTTGATATTCTAGAAAATAAATAATGTGACTCAATGACAAACAAAATGGCGACGTTCTAAAAGTTAAATTACATTTAATAAAAAATGCTGTTCGTAGTTTAAAAATTTCTACTTAAAAAATGAAACGTCAAATTGACTTTAAAATCTGTAGATATGCTTATATTTAATATGTTTTTAAGATTTTAGAAAATAAATGATGTCCCTCAATCACAAACAAAATGGCGGCGTTCCAAAAGTTGAATTAGATTTAATGAAAATTGCTGTTCGTAGTTTAAAAATTTCTACCATTAAAACGAAACGTCAAATTGATTTTAAAATCTGTAGATATGCTTATATTTAAAGTGGTTTTGATATTCTGGACAATTAATGATGTGACTTAATTACAAACAAAATGGTGATGTTTTAAAAGTTTAATTTGGTTTAATAAAAGTTGCAGTTCGTAGTTTGAAAATTTCTACCTTAAAAACCAAACGTCAAATTGGCTTAAAATTTTGTATATATTCTTACAATTAAAGTGTTTTTGATATTCTAGAAAATAAATGATGTGACTCAATTATAAACGAAACGGCGACGTTCCAAAAGATGAATTAGATTTAATTAAAATTACGGTTCGTAGTTTAAAAATTTCTACCTGTAAAACGAAACGTCAAATTGACTTTAAAATCCATAGATATTTTTATATTTAAAGTGTTTTTGAGATTCTAAAATATTAATGATGTAACTCAATTACAAACACGATGGCGACGTTCCAAAAGTTAAATTACATTTAATGAAAATTGCTGTAGTTTGAAACTTTCTACTTAAAAATTGAAACGTCAAATTGACTTTCAAATCCGTAGATATGCTTATATTTAAAGTGTTTTTAATATTCTAGAAAATTAATGATGTGACTCAATTATAAACGAAATTACGACATTCTAAAAGTTGAATTAGATGCTGTTTGTAATTTGAAAATTTCTACTTAAAAAATTAAAAGTCAAATTGACTTCAAAATCTGCAGATTTATTTATATTTAATATGCTTTTTTATATTTTAGAAAATAAATGATGTCACTCAATCACAAACAAAATGGCGACGTTTCAAAAGTTAAATTAGATTTGATAAAAATTGCTGTTTATTGTTTGAAAATGTCTACTTTAAAAACCAAACGTTAATTTTACTTCAAAATCTGTAGATATGCTTATAATTAAAGTATTTTTAATATTCTACAAAATTAATGATGTGACTTAATTACAAACAAAATGGCGACGTTCCAAAAGTTAAATTACATTTAATAAAAATTGCGTTTGTAGTTTAAAAATTTCTTCTTAAAAAATAAAACGTCAAATTAGCTTTAAAATCCGTAGATATGCTAACATTTAAAGTATTTTTGATATTCTAGAAAATTAATGATGTGACTCAATCACAAACAAAATAGCGACGTTTCAAAAGTTGAATTACATTTGATACAAATTCCTGTTTTTTGTTTGAAAATTTCTACTTAAAAAATTAAACGTCAAATTGACTTCAAAATTTACACATGTATTTACATATAATATGTTTTTTATATTCTAGAAAATAATTAATGTGACTCAATTACAAACAAAATGACGGCGTTCCAAAAGTTGAATTAGATTAAATAAAAATTGCTGATTGTAATTTGAAAATTTCTACTGAAAAAATGAAACGTCAAATTAACTTCAAAATCTACATATATACTTATAATTAATATGTTTTTGATATTTCAAAAAATAAATGATGCAACTCAATCACAAACAAAATGGCGACATTCCAAAAGTTGAATTAGATTTGATAAAAAAATGCTGTTCGTAGTTTAAAAATTTCTAGCTTCAAAACGAAACGTCAAATTGAGTTTAAAATCCATAGATATTCTTATATTGAAGTGTTTTTGATATTCTAGAAAATACATGATGTGACTCAATTATAAACAAAATGGCGACGTTCCAAAAGTTGAATTAGATTTAATAAAAATTACTGTTCTTAGTTTAAAAATGTTTACCTTCAAAACTAAACGTCACATTGACTTTAAAATGCATAAATATGCTTATATTTAAAGTGTTCTTGATATTCTAAAAAAATAATGATGTGACTAAATTACAAACAAAATGGCGACGTTTCAAAAGTTGAATTAGACTTGTTAAAAATTGCTGTTTGTTGTTTGAAAAACTTTAAAAACCAAACGTTAAATTGACCTTAAAATCTGTAGATATGCTTATAATTAAATTATTTTTAATATTCTACAAAATAAATGATCTAACTTAATTACAAACAAAATGGTGACGTTCCAAAGTTTAATTAAATTTGATCAGAATTGCTGTTTGTTGTTTGAAAATTTCTATCTTCTAAACGAAATATCAAATTGGCTCTAAAATTCGTAGATATGCTTATATTTAATGTGTTTTTGATATTCTAAAAAATTAATGATGTCACTCAATCACAAACAAAATGGCGACGTTCCAAAAGTTGAATTAAATTTGATTAAAATTGCTGTTTGTTGTTTGAAATTTTTTACTTAAAAAACAAAACGTCAAATTGACTTTCATATCCGTAGATATGTTTGTAATTAAAGTGTCTTTGATATTCTGGAAAATAAATGATATAACTCAATTACAAACAAAATGGCGACGTTTCAAAAGTTAAATTACATTTAATGAAAATTGCCTGTTTGTAGTTTGAAAATTTCTACTTAAAAAATAAAACGTCAAATTAGCTTTAAATTTTGTAGATATGCTTATATTTAAAGTGTTTTTAATATTCTAGAAAATAAATGATTTGACTCAATTACAAACAAAATGGCGGCGTTCCAAAAGTTGAATTACATTTGATACAAATTGCTGTTCGTAGTTTAAAAATTTCTACCTTCAAAAAAAACGTCAAATTGTCTTTAAAATCCGTAAATATGCTTATATTTAAAGTGTTTTTGATATTCGAGAAAATTTATTTCACTTAATTACAAATAAAATGGCGACGTTCCAAATGTGAAATTACATTTAATCAAAATTGCTGTTTGTAGTTTGAAAATTTCTACTTAAAAAATTAAGCGTCAAATTGACTTCAAAATTTGTACGTATACTTATATATAATATTTTTTTAATATTCTAGAAAATAAATGATGTGACTCAATCACAAATAAAATGGCGGTGTTCCAAAAGTTGAATTACATTTGATACAAATTGCTGTTCGTAGTTTAAAAATTTCTACCTTCAAAATAAAACGTCAAATTTTCTTTAAAATCCGTAAATATGCTTACATTTAAAGTGTTTTTGATATTCGAGAAAATGTATGATGTCACTTAATTACAAATAAAATGGCTACGTTCCAAATGTTAAATTACATTTAATGAAAATTGCTGTTTGTACTTTGAAAATTTCTACTTAAAAAATTAAGCATCAAATTGACTTCAAAATTTATACATATACTTATGTATAACATGTTTTTTTATATTCTAGAAAATAAATGATGTGACTCAATCACAAACAAAATGGCGGCGTTCCAAATGTTGAATTAGATTTGATAAAAATTGCAGTTCGTAACTTGAAAATTTCTAACTTAAAAACCAAACGTCAAATTGACTTCAAAATCTGTAGATATTCTTATAATTAAAGTGTTTTTGATATTGCGGAAAATAAATTATGTGACTCAATTATAAATAAAATGGCGACGTTCCAAAAGTTAAATTACATTTAATGAAAATTGCTGTTTGTAGTTTGAAAATTTCTACTGAAAAAATGAAACGTCAAATTTCTTTCAAAATCAGTAAATATACTTAGCTTTAATATTTTTTTTTTTTTTTTAGAAAATAAATGATGTAATTCAATCACAAACAAAATGGCGATGTTCTAAAAGTTGAATTAGATTGAATAAAAATTGCTGTTATTAGTTTAAAAATTTCTACCTTTAAAACGAAACGTCAAATTGACTTTAAAATTGGTAGATATGCTTACATTTAAAGTTTTTTTTTGATATTCTAAAAAATAAATGATGTAACTCAATTACAAACAAAATGGCGACGTTTCAAAAGTTGAATTAGATTTGATTAAAATTGCAGTTCGTAACTTGAAAATTTCTAACTTAAAAACCAAACGTCAAATTGACTTCAAAATCTGTAGATATGCCTAAAATTAAAGTGTTTTTGATATTCTAGAAAATAAATTATGTGACTCAATTATAAACGAAATGGCGACGTTCCAAAAGTTAAATTACATTTAATGAAAATTGCTGTTTGTAGTTTGAAAATTTCTACTAAAAAAATGAAACGTCGAATTTCCTTCAAAATCAGTAAATATACTTAGCTTTAATATTTTATTTTTTATTTTTTAGAAAATAAATGATGTAATTCAATCACAAACAAAATGGTGACGTTCCAAATGTTTAATTAAATTTAATCAGAATTGCTGTTTGTTGTTTAAAAATTTCTACCTTCAAAACGAAACGTCAAATTGACTTTAAAATCCTTAGATATGGTTATATTTAAAGGTTTTTAAATATTCTAGAAAATTAATGATGTGACTCAATTACAAATAAAATAGCGGCGTTTCAAAAGCTTAATTACATTTGGGTACAAATTGTTGTTTGTTGTTTGAAAATTTCTACTTAAAAAATTAAACGTCAAATTGACTTCAAAACTTGTACATATCCTTATATATAATTTGTTTTTTTATATTTTAGAAAATAAATGATGTGGCTCAATCACAAACAAAATGGCGGCGTTCTAAAAGTTGAATTAGATTTAATAAAAATTGCTGTTTGTAGTTTAAAAATGTCTACCTTAAAAACGAAACGTCAAATTGACTTCAAAATCTGTAGATACGATTATATTTAAAGTGTTTTTAATATTCTAAAAAAAATAATGATGTGACTCAATTACAAACAAAATGGCAAGGTTCTAAAAGTTGAATTAGATTTAATAAGAATTGTTGTTGTTTGAAAATTTCTACTTAAAAAATTAAACGTCAAATTGACTTCAAAATCTGTTGATATGCTTATAATTAAAGTATTTTTAACAGTCTACAAAATAAATGATGTGACTTAATTACAAACAAAATGGTGACGTTTCAAAAGTTTAATTAAATTTAATCAGAATTGCTGGTTGTTGTTTGAAAATTTCTATCTTCAAAACGAAACGTCAAATTGACTTTAAAAAACGTTAATAGGCTTATATTTAAAGTGTTTTCGATATTCTAGAAAATTAATGATGTCACTCAATCAAAAACAAAATGGCGACGTTCCAAAATTTGAATTAGATTTAATAAAAATATCTGTTCGTAGTTTAAAAATATCTATCTTTAAAACGAAACGTCAAATTGACTTCAAAATCTGTAAATACGATTATATTTAAAGTGTTTTTAATATTCTAGAAAATTAATGATGTGACTCAATTACAAATAAAATGGCGGCGTTTCAAAAGTTGAATTACATTTGATACAAATTGCTGTTTGTTGTTTGAAAATTTCTACTTAAAAAATGAAACGTCAAATTAACTTCAAAATCTACATATATACTTATAATTAATATGTTTTTGATATTTCAGAAAATTAATGATGCAATTCAATTACAAACAAATGGCGACATTCCAAAAGTTGAATTAGATTTGATAAAAAATGCTGTTCGTAGTTTAAAAATTTCTAGCTTCAAAACGAAACGTCAAATTGAGTTTAAAATCTGTGGATATGCTTATATTTAAAGTGTTTTTAATATTATAGAAAATAGATGATGTGACACAATTATAAACAAAATGGCGACGTTCTAAAAGTTGAATTAGATTAAATAAAAATTGCTATTCTTAGTTTAAAAATTTCTACCTTCAAAACGAAACGTCAAATTGAGTTTAAAATCTGTGGATATGCTTATATTTAAAGTGTTTTTAATATTATAGAAAATAAATGATGTGACACAATTACAAACAAAATGGCGACGTTCTAAAAGTTGAATTAGATTAAATAAAAATTGCTATTCATAGTTTAAAAATTTCTAGCTTCAAAACGAAACGTTAAATTATTGAATTTAAAATCTGTGGGTATGCTTATATTTAAAGTGTTTTTAATATTATAGAAAATAGATGATGTAACTCAATTACAAACAAAATGGCGACGTTAAAAAGTTAAATTAGATTTAATCAAAATTGCTGTTCGTAGTTTAAAAATGTCTACCTTCAAAACGAAACATCAAATCGACTTTAAAATACATTATATTTAAAGTGTTTTTGATATTCTAGAAAATTAATGATGTGGCTCAATTACAAACAAAATGGCGGCATTCCAAATGTTGAACAAGGTTTACTAAAAATTGCTATTCTTATATTAAAAATTTCTATCTTTAAAACTAAACGTCAAATTGACTTTAAAATCCGTAGATATACTTATATTTAAAGTGTTTTTGATATTCTAAAAAATTAATGATGTGACTTAATTATAAGCAAAATGGCGACGTTTCAAAAGTTGAATTAGATTTGATTAAAATTTCTGTTTATTGTTTGAAAATTTCTACTTAAAAAATGAAACCTTAAATTAGCTTTAAATTCTGTATTTATACTTACATTTAAAGTGTTTTTGACATTTTAAAAAATAAATGATGCGATTCAATTACAAACAAAATGGCGCTGGTCTAAAAGTTGAATTACATTTAATGAAAATTGCTGGTTGTAATTTGAAAATTTCTACTTAAAAAATAAAACGTTAAATTCTCTTTAAAATCAGTAAATATACTTATATTTAATTTGTTCTTAATATTTTAGAAAAATAATGATGTCACTCAATCGTAAACAAAATGGCGACGTTTCAAAAGTTGAATTAGATTCAATCAGAATTGCTGTTTGTTGTTTAAAAATTTCTACCTTCAAAACGAAACATCAAATTGACTTTAAAATCTGTAGATATGCTTATATTTAAAGTGTTTTTTATATTCTAGAAAATTAATTATGTGACTCAATTATAAACAAAATGGCGACGTTCCAAAAGTTAAATTACATTTAATGAAAATTGCTGTTTGTAGTTTAAAAATTTCTACTGAAAAAATGAAACGTCAAATTTCTTTCAAAATCAGTAAATATACTTAGCTTTAATATTTTTTTTTATTTTTTAGAAAATAAATGATGTAATTCAATCACAAACAAAATGGTGACGCTCCAAATGTTTAATTAAATTTAATCAGAATTGCTGTTTGTTGTTTAAAAATTTCTACCTTGAAAACGAAACGTTAAATTGACTTCAAAATTTGTAGATATGCTAACAATTAAAGTGTTTTTGATATTTTAGAAAATTAATGATGTGATTCAACTACACACAAAATGACGCTGGTCTAAAAATTGAATTAGATTTAATTAAAATTGATGTTGTTTGAAAATTTCTATTTAAAAAATGAAACGTCAAATTGACTTTAAAATCAAAACGTATACTTATATTTAATGTGTTTTTAATATTCTAGAAAAATAATGATGTGACTCAATCGCAAACAAAATGGCGACGTCCCAAATGTAGAATTAGATTTAATAAATTTTGCTGTTGAAGGAAATTTCCTATTTTGTTAAAATTATTACTATTATTAATATTACCATAAAGGTGACATCAATTGTTTAAGCGTTCTACTAAATTAATGTTTTATCACATTTTTCAACGTTTTAAATTGAATTTTCATTAGCTTTTTTATTTGTAAATTTCAAACCGCTTAAAAAACGCTTCAAGGCAAAAAAATTGTTATAAAGAAGTTTTATACTTTTTATTAAAGTATATTTTTTTTTTGTTAATTTGAAGGAAAATTTTAAACTCTTTCTTCTACCAAACAAAATCCATTTTCCTTCTGTTTAAAAAGAAACAAATTTTATTACTTCTATAATAAATTTTTATTTATAATTTTATTCTTAACTATAAGAATTAATTTGAGTCTTCTTCTTAAACTAAATTTTTATTATTTTTTTATATAAATTACTGCTTAAAAAACACTTTCGCTTTTCTTCTTTAAAATTCTTCACTTCTGTGAAAAATATAAAAATAATAAAAATGTTGCAAGATTTCAAAAAGTGAAAAACGATTTCTGTAGAAGCACAAAATTCTAGTACAGTGTTTGAAATATTGCAACATTTTTATTATGAAATAATTAAAAATCGTTGCAGTATTGTATCAATGGCTGTCACTGACACTTTTGACATTTAAAATAGGGTCTGTATATTGTTTACAATGGATACTTGACTTTTTATTTATTTTTTTAATCCTCAATTTCTCGACTTAAGTTTGATGTATGGATAAATTTGTCTACAATTTTATATTCAGAAAAAAAATCTCCTTGCGAATCAATAAATATATATATAAAGTGCAATTTAAAAAAAAAATGTTGATCGTCTTTTGTCAAAAACTGGGTGCAAGAAAAAATAACAGTTCAGTTACTATTAAAGTCTTTTAAAAATGGTTTAATTTGATGTTTTATTTATTAAAATCGGTTAAAAAATAAGCGAGATACAGCACCAAAGGTTTTTCGTCAGTCACCCTGTATATGAAATTTAAATTGCTTTTCTTTCAAATTTTAACTGCATTAAGAAGGTTTTCAATAAAAAAACATTTTAATTAAAGATTCAATAAAGTAAATTCATAACAATTTCTCTTATACATTTTAAACTGCTTTTACAGTATATTAAAGTATTCTCTTCTTCAAATGGTATTCCCCAGGGTTCTAAATTAGGACTCCTCCTTATTCTTATATTTGTTAACGAAAGATACAGAACTACTAAGTTATATTACAATTATATCAGCTATAAAAAACACTGGCGTAATTTATGTGCATTAGTATAAAATGTACATTTTAAAGATTAGGTCAACGAAGAACAGTAAAACCCCATTTCCTTTTCTAGGTTAACTCATCCTGAAAACCGAATCGATAAAACTTGATGCCCTTCTCCGGTGTGCTGTTATGGATTATTTACACGCGCGCCTTTCTTTACGACCCACACACACACACACATTTATTACACCGTCATAATTGCATTTTAAATTTTTCCACCCCCCAAAAAACAAACAACTCACCTAAGAGTGTCTAATTTAAATGCTCCTTCTTAACCTATTCCCTCTGTTTCCCGATCGCTCCTTCTGGCGGCGGTGCTCTTATCCTCCCATTATCCCTGCAACACAAAGAAAACTGATTTAATATTCCTGCCGGAGATTAGAGACGGCCTAGGCATAATGCATATTTTAAACGAGACGCGACAGGGTGGGCCAGCGAGCTTATCCCCCTCCTGTGGGGGGTAAACAAAGGTGGTGTCACGTAGGTGGGATTATATTTTCTAATTGTAATACGACGCAAACTAATTAATTCCGCAGCGCCTTTATTAATTATGCGCGTGGTGAACTTTACTTTGCACATGGTGGGCTGATATAAATTGTCTGTGTTTTTAATGCCAACGGTTGGGAATTTTAAGTGATGGATTATTTTTATATAAAAGTTTGTTTCATACAATAAAATACTATAAGTAATTGCGGATTTCATCTCGTGATAATTCAAAATAAATAAAACAATTTATTTACATCTTTGTTGATACAAATAATGTTAATTGTTTTATTTATATTGATTTTTTTTTAATTTTAAATTTTATAAAGGTGATCGTTCACGAGTTCAGACGGTAATTAAAATTTCGAGTGGAATCGATCGTAAAAGTTCGGTGTGAAAAAAAAAACGGAGGAAAGGGCAGGATTGTGGGAAGATGAATAAATCAACCCCTGTCGGCGATCCCATCGATTTTCGTTCGGGTTTTTCACACGGGAATAAAATTTCACGTCAATCGGCTGCGACCTCGACGCGTTCTCGTGTAATTAGTGTCCCTCCCCTGGATATTTAAAAAAAAAAACTAGGAAACTTTCGACGAAAATACATCGACAGAAGATTAAGGGCATTAACGGGGGGGCACGGTTCAGTTCGGGGCTGAAAAGGGATGCGAGTGCGGGTCGTTACATTCCTGGTAATCCATTTTACCTCTCATCCGTAAAACGCGCTGCGGAGAATCGAGTTCCTGATAATGGCAAAGTAAATTACTACAATTGAAGTGCTCGAATAAATAGTCGAGTCGCTGTTGTAATCGTATTGAAATGTAGACTGTTAAATTATAATAATAGAATACAGATAAAATATTACTTGAAAGAAAATATTTTGTGATATTTTGTAATATACAAATACACTAATTGATTTCTATAAAATATTGTTTACCCTTTATGTATGTATTCATTAATTTACAATCTAAAAAATCGACGTTTATGTTATGAAAATTGGAGGGTGGGATAGTGGCCACCCACCCACCCTACATATACAATAAAACACAAACTAAAAAAAGTGGCCTAAAATTTTTATAACATCATCAATAACTCTGTTGTGTAAATGTGTGTGTAGGGTGGGTGGATGGATGGCCCTTATCCACCCTAAAATCGATAAAATATACGAGAGTGTTGGTTGAGTGTATATTTGATATAAACTTTTACTTTTACCACCGTCGATAATCCATGTAAAACTAAAACAAAATCACATCAATAAACACTTAAAATTATTAAATATTTCAAATTTATTCTAGCTGCTTACATAAATTTCAACAAAAATATTGATGTATTTATTGTTTTAATTATAGAATTACATTTAATTATAACTTTTTAGTAAATTTAAAGCTTATAAAGTAATTGGCAATTGTTTTTTTTTTAAATTTATTATTAGTTCACCAAAATGATATTTTTAAAAATTTCTCCTTGTTCAAATAAAATTTTACCAAAATCTAAACACGCAATTAATGTTTTAATAATAAAATTACGTTTTTGAATATCAATTTTTGTTAATTTGACAAGTTTATAGTAAATAGCAATTGTTTTCCTATTGATTATAAAGTCGTCAAAAATATTAATTATTTTCAACATTTTCTCGTTTAATAAAAATTCAGACTTGTGATTATAGCCTTTATAGCAAAATTATATTTTGGAATGCCTTTTCAGTAAATTTCTACAGTTTCGCGTCGATAGCGTTTGTTTTTCCCGGTCGCTAATATTATTAAATATCTCAACATTTCTAGCTGTTTATGCAATTTTTTTGCAAAAATGCGAACACGTAAATTTCGTTTTAATAAAAAAATTATATTTCTATAATACCTTTTTTTATTAATTTCATTAGTTTTAAGTAGATTGCAATTGTTTTTTCACTAATGATTAAGTCGCCAAAAATTATTAAATATTTCACAACAAAACTCGTTGTTCACGCAAAAATTTACAAAAATTTAGATATATGATTATGGCTTTAATAGCAAAATTATATTTTCCAATGTTTTTTTTAGTAAATTAGAGTAATTTCATGTAGATGGCATTTGTTTTTCTATTTATTATAGAGACGTCAAAATTATTAAATATTATCAAAATTTCTTCGTCCTTTAAACAAATTTTTATAACAATTCAGACATGTGATTATTATTTTAATAGCAAAATTATATTTTCTAATGCATTTTCAGTAAATCTGTACAGTTTCGTGTGGATGGCATTTGTTTTTCCCTGTCGCTATAATTATTAATTATCTCAAAATTTGTCTAGCTGTTAAAGTTAATTTTTACAATAATCTGAACACGTAAATTTGATTTAAATAATAAAATTATATTACTTGATGCCTTTTTAATAAATTTCATTAGTTTTAAGTAGACGGCAATTGTTTTTTCATTAATTATAGAGTCGTCAAAATTATTAAATATTTCACAACAAATCTCGTTTTTCACGCAGAAATTTATGAAAATCTAGACATATGATTATGGTTTAATTAGTAAAATTACATTTTTCAATGTCTTTTTAGTAAATTTGATTAGTTTTATGTAGATGGAATTTGTTTTTCTATTTATTATAGAGCCGCCAAAATTATTAAATATTTAAAAACTTTCTCGTTGTTCATACAAATTTTGATGGAAAATTAAATACGTAATTAATGTTTAAATAACAAACTATCATATTTGAATACATATTTAGTAACTATGAAAAGTTTAACATAGATGGCAATTGTTTTACCATTTATTTTAGTGTTGCCAAAAATATTAAATATTTCAAAAAATCTCTACTTGTTTGCACAAATTTTTATAAAAAACTAGACATGTGATTATAGTTCTATTAGCAAAATTACATTTTTAAATGTTTTTTAAATAAATTTTATTAGTATTGAACACTATCCTACCATCCAGTTTTAAATTGTAGGCGTCAGTGTCTTGATTAAAAAGAAAACAATTAGAAAGAAGAATTTACGTTTTAAATCTTGTATAAATCTGCTTGCAATCAAATTAATATTCAATAAATCACTCGATTATGATGTACAGATAGAAGGGTGGGATAGTGGCCACCCACCCACCCTACATATATTTTGGTACATCAGCACTGTACCTGTTTTAGTTTACTGAATCAAAAGCAAAGAATCCGATGATGTTACTGATTTTAGAAGCACTGTTGTAGTTTAATTTTCATTTTATATGTATATATTTTTATATATATTGCCATGTAATTGGCATTTTCCTGTAGG
This sequence comes from Ontholestes murinus, assembly GCA_963969525.1. NCBI lineage: Eukaryota > Metazoa > Arthropoda > Insecta > Coleoptera > Staphylinidae > Ontholestes > Ontholestes murinus. The sequence continues at coordinate 79,970,592 of OZ018391.1, read as the reverse complement.
GTAATAAATATTTATTTATTTATTCATTTAAAACATCATAGCACAAAATAGAGCAGCAGAAAGTATCGCAGAACAGCACAGAACATTAGAAAACAATAGAAAATATTAGAGAACAGGAGAAAACAAAAGAGAATATAAAAAAACATCAGAGAACATCGGAAAATAGAAAAGAACAAAACGGAACGACAGAAAACAGAAAAGAAAATTAGAAGAAAGAATAGAACTAAACCGAACATCAGAGTATATAGAAGCAAATATCAGAGAACATAGGTCATCAGAGAATAGCAGAGAACAAAAAAATCAGGGAACATAATAAAATATCAAAGGAAAGAAAACAACAACAAAATAGTACATCAGAGAGCAGCAAAAAAATTGGAGAATAGCAAAGAACAAAAGGGAACATCAAAGAACATCAGAGAATATCATAACAAAGAAGAGAATATACGAGAATATCAGAAGAGAGAAGAACACAAGAGAACAACAGAGAATAGCAAAGAGTAGCGCAGAATCACAAAGGATAAAAACAGAAGAGACTATTAGAGAACATAGGGGAACAAAAGAGAAAGTTAAGGAACATCTAGCACAGAACCGCAGAGAACAACAAAAAGACAAAAGAGAGCAGAATCTACCCCCCAATCAATAAATAGTACGAGAGTGTTTAATTGAGTGCATATCTAAATAATAACAACTGAGTACACAATTTGGTAAATCAATTCTTACTTCTATGTAATTTCTTTTTCGAATATCACCGCTTAAAATTTGATAACTTAAATGTGTGATAGTGGAGGATGAGATAGTGAATACCCACCCACCTTACATATCCAATGGAATTATAGTTAAAAACTAACTCAAAATGTTTAAGTATCATAAATAACTTTATTATCGTTTTCACAAAAAGAAATAAACATTTAATGATGAAACTCTATATTGAACTGATATTTTAAAACATTAAATGTAACAGTAATATCGTTTTTCAAAAACAAACGTCTGTTAATGACAGAAGTAAAAAAAATATGTATGGTGGGTGGGTGGCCTTTATCTATCCTCCAATCGAAAAAACATACAAGAGTATTCAATGAAAGCTAATTTAATATCAACATTTAACTCTGTATAATTCCTTCCACTGAAATCATTGTTTAAATTATGAAAACTAAAGGATAGGATGGTGAGCACCCACCCACCCTACATATGTAATGGAATTATAATTAAAAATTAGATTAAACTGTGTAAAAATCATCAATTACTTTATAATCATTTTCACATAAAGAAATAAACATTTGATGATGAAACTCTATTTAAAAATCTTCGTTTATGTTATAAAAACTATAAAGTGGGATAGTGGTCACCCACCCACCCTACATATACATTTAAACTACAAGTATAACACTGTTTTAAAGTTCTTTAAAACCATCAACACAAACTCTGCAGATTTTCTAGGAAACAAATTGAGTGGAAGTAACTAATGTTAAATATAATATATCATGGGTGGGTGGGTTGCCTCTACCCCATCCTTTAATTTATATAACACAGTCAATACTTTATTGAATAACTACTGATTAATAAGAAAGTCTTTGTTTAATTAATTATTAATTATTTTTGAACAAACAATTTCTTATTGAGAAAACATAGTTTGTAATCTAGTAATTGGAGGGTGGGATAGTGGCCACCCATCCACCCTACATATACATATAAACTAGGGGTAGAATAGTGTTTCAAAATTCTTTAAAACCATCAACACAAACTCTGTAGTTTTTTTCGGACACAAATCAAAATTTAGCGTTTGAAATTAAATAAATATATGTAAGGTGGGTGGGTGGCCTCTATCCTACCTTCCAATTTATATAACACATCCAATATTATATTTAATTACCATTGATTGATGAAAAAGTGTTTGTTTAATTAATTATCTAATCATTTTCAAATAAACAATTTCTTATTGAAAAAACATAGTTTGTAATATAGAAATTAGAGGGTGGGATAGTGACCACCCACCCACCCTACATATACATATAAACTACGGATACAATATTGCTTTCTAATTCTTTAAAATTATCAACACAAACTCTGCAGTTTTTCTTGAAAATAAATTGAAAGAGAGTGGTTAATTTAAAAAAATATATGTAGGGTGGGTGGGTGTACTCTATTTTACCCTTCAATTTTCATAACATAACCAATACATTATTAAATAATCATTGATTAATAAGAATGTAACACCTCCTAACACTCATATCATCATAAATGTATTATATTTATCTTATCTGTATTTTTGTTTGTTAATAAAGATGTATGTATATAAGAAAGTGCGTAATTAATTACTCTATGATTTTTCTTTGCAAAAAAATCTATGAGAAAACTCTGTTTGTGTTGCGGTAATTGTAAGATGGGATAGTGGCCACCCACCCACCCTACATATACATTTGAACTAAAAGTACAAACACTGTTTCAAAGTTCTACAAAACATCAACCTAAACTCGGTGATTTTTTATTTTGTAAATCAACATAGAATGCAATAGTAATGTAAAAAAATTAATGTAGGGTGGGTGGGTGGCCCCTATTCACCCTCTAATTAATAAATAATACGAGAGTGTTTAATTGATTGCATATCTAAATAAAACCAGATGTGAAAATAAATTGATAAATTCTATATAATTTCTTTCTCAGACATCGCCGCGTAAATTTTGAAAATTGATGGGTGGGATAGTGGCCACCCACCCACCCTACATATACATTTAATTACAAACAAAAACCCTCCTTTTGATTTCAGTTACATTAGTAACACTAAGAATGGAAATGTTTTCTTAAAGGCTAACACCCTGAAAGTGGTTAAAGTTTCAATATATATGTAGGGTGGGTGGGTGGCCTTTATCTACCCTCCAATCAGTAAATAATTAGACAGTATTTAATTCAGTAGACATTTAAATAAACAGGTAAGCTCACAATTTTGTAAATCACTTTTTACTTCTAAATAACTTCCTTACTAAATATCATCGCTTAAGTTTTAAAAACTGGAGGGTGGGATAGTGGCCACCCACCCACCCTTCATATATAATAAAACTAAAGTTAAAAACTCGTTTAAAATGTTAAAACACCAACAGCAAGTTTGTTAACGTTTAAAAGAAAAATACACATTTGAGCTAGAAGTAAAAATATATATGTAGGATGGGTGGGCGGCCTTTATTCACCTTTTAATTTAAACTTGATAGCAATTGTCTTTCCATTTTATTTTACGCAAAGAGAAAATGATTAATTTAAAAAATACAATTCATTAAATTGCGAAACGATTATTTCAATAATTAACGAACTAATTTAAAGAGATTTTTGCATGAATTAAAAATTAGAGTCAATGTTTATATTGTTTGTAGAAATTGAAATCGAATGCAATTGTTTTTCTATTTTATTTTACGCGAAAAGAAAATGATAAATTTGAAAAAAACAATCAATTAAATTTGGTAGCGATTATTTCAATAATTAATCAAGTCATTTTATCAAATTTTGCATAAATCAAAAATTTTAATCAACGTTTAGATTGTTTGTAGAATTGTAACTCGAAGGCAATTGTTTTTCTATTTTATTTTCCGCAGAGAGAAAATTATAAATTTGAAAAATAAAATTAATTAAATTTCGAAGTGATTATTTCAATATTTAACCAAATAAATTAATCAGATTTTGCATACAGCGAAAAAAGGAATCCATGTTTAGATTACTAGTATATTTTTAACTCGATGGCAATTGTTTTTCTATTTTATTTTAGACAGAGAGTCAAAGATAACTTTGAAAAATACAATTAATTATATTACGAAACAATTATTTCAATAATTAACCAAATATTTTAATCAGATTTTACATAAATCGAAAATAGTAACCAATTTTAAGATTATTAGTAATATTTTAACTAGACATCAATTGTTTTTCTATTTTATTTTACGGTTTGAATTGAATGCATATTTAATTATAAATAAATATACACAAAATTTTCTAAATGTTTTTATTTTACTTGAAAATAATATTTTCTTAAAAAAACTTCATTTAAGTTTGGAAAACTGGAGGGTGAGATAGTGGCCACTCACCCACTCTACATATAAATTTAATTACAAATTAAAAACCTTCTTTTGATTTTAGTAACATTATCAACACTAAGAGTGTTTTCATGTGTCAATAAATCAATAAAATATGTCAAAGAAAGACCAAAATATGCTTTATTGAAGCACTAAAATATACAAAAATACTGCAGAAAGTATTCTGGAGCAGTATTAATGGTAAATAATAATGGGTTTGAGTGGAAGAACTTTTAATGAAGAAAACTCCGCCCGTCCTCCGTTCGACAGAAATTTTAAGTATATTTACATGTTTTATATTATAAATGTTGTATTATTGTGTTAGGAAGGAGTAAAAAATGTTAATAAATAAATAATAATAATAAAGGTGGGTGGGTGGTCTCTATCCCACTCTCTAATTTTTAGAGTATAGTATTTTATTGAATGCATATTATTTATAATCAAATTTTATTTAGTTAATTAATATAATTTTTAATTTAGTGAAATTTCTTTCTAAATATCTTTATCTGTATTATTAAGCTTGGAGAGTATGAACTTGGCCACCCACCCATCCACCATAGGCGATAAAATTTAAACTGAAAAACTGGCTTATATTTTTTAACAGCATCAATATCACTGCAATCAATTTGAAAAAAAAATAACGTCAGTCGATGGTAGAAGTAAAAATGTATATGTAGGGTGGGCGGGTGGCCTCTATCCACCCTCCAATTAATAAAACATACGAGAATGTTTTATTGAGTGCATATTGAATATCAACTTTTACTTCTGTATACTTTCCTTCACAGAAATCGTTGTTTAAGTTCTAAAAACTGGAGGATGGGATAGTGGCCACCCACTCACCCTACATATGCAATGAAATTATAGTTAAAATACTGACTATATATTTAAATATCATCAATAATTTTAATATAGTTTCCACAAAAAATACACATACAGACGAGGAAACGTTTATAAAAATACTTCGTTTATATTTTATAAATTAAAGTTTGGGTAAATAGATACCCACCCACCTTACATAAATAATAATCCTTAGGTTAAAATATTGAAGAGTTTTTTCTAAACATCTTCAGTTACAGTAATATCGTTTTCAAGCAAAAAAACAAACGTGTGGTGATAGCAGAAATCAACAAAAAAAATATATGTAGGGTGGGTGAGGCCACCCACCCACCCTACATATATACCTACCCTCTAATCAATAAATAAATCGATAGTGTTTAATTGAGTGCGTATTTAAATTAACAGGTAAGCACGGAATTATGTAAATAAATTTTTACTCTTATATAAATTCCTCCCTAAATATCATCGTTTAAACTTTGAAAACTTGAGGGTGGGATAGTGGCTACCCACCCACCCTATATATACAATAAAACTGTAGTTAAAAACTGGTTTAAAATAATTAAATACCAACCACAAATTTGTTATTGTTTGAAAGGAAAAAAACACATTTGAGCTAGAAGTAAAAATATATATGTAGGGTGGGTGGGTGGCCTTTATCCACCTTTTAATTTTGAAAGCATATTAATTAGTGTGTTTTACTGAATGCATATTTAATTATACTTAAATGTACACTTAATTTTCTAAAGGTTTTTTTTCTTGTGCATAATATTTCCCCTTAACAAACGTCGTTTAAATTTGAAAAATTTGAGGGTGGGATAGTGGCCACCCACCCACCGTACATATACATTTAATTGCAAACTAAAACCCTCATTTCAATTACTGTCACATTATCAACACTAAGAGTATAAATGTTTTCTTAAAAACTAAAACACTGAAAGTGTTTAAAATTCCAACGTATATGTAGGGTGGGTGGGTGGCCACTATCCCACCTTCCAATCTTAAAAACATACACGTGAATTTTATCATGTAGTATCAACTAATTTAAATTACTTTTATATAATTGTTCCCTGAGAAATTTTCGGTTTTTTTTAATGAAAACTGGAGAGTAAAATTTATGTAATTACTTTTTTTAATTCGTTACTTATGTTATAAATATAGAGTGGGTGGGTTTCCTCTATCCCACTTTTCCATCTTCAGGTCTCTTTATCTCTTTTCCTTTAACTTTATCTTCCTCATCTACTTTTGGTTTATCTTAAGGAAAATAGAGGAGAAAAACTGGTAAAAGTTTTCTCTTTTTGTAGTCTACTTCTACAAGTCTTTAGAAATAGCTCTTTCTCTCTCTCATTATTTCTTTATCTTTCTCTCTCTCATTCTTTCTTTCTCTTTCTCTCTCTCATTCTTTCTTTCTCTTTCTCTCTCTCTCTCTTTCTGATGGTTTTGTGGCGCGTACACATTTTTGTTCGTCCTTTTAATGACGGTGAAATTATTTGTTAAATATTTCCTTACAAAATCGTCGTTTAAGTTTGAAAGGCTTGAGGGTGGGATAGTGACCACCCACCCACCCTACATATACATTTGATTACAAACTAAAATCCTAATTTTGATTTAAGTAACAATATCAACTCTAAGAGTGTAAATGTTTTCTTAAAAACTAAAACCCTGAAAGTGGTTACAGTTTCAATGTATATGTAGGGTGGGTGGGTGTCCACTATCCGACCCTCCAATCTTAAAAACATACACGTGAATTTTATCATGTAGTATCATCCAATTTAAAAGAGTTTTGTGTAATTTTTCCCTGAGAAATTATCGTTTTTTTTTAATGAAAACTGGAAAATAAAATTTATGTACTTACTTTTGTTTGAATTCGTTACTTATGTTATAAATATATAGTTTTAATCTTTAGATATCGCCATCTCTTTATCTCTTATTCTTTCACTTCCTCATCTATAATTGGTTTATCCTAAAAAGAATTAGAGGAGTAGAATTAGTAAAAGCAGTTTTGTTACTTTGTAGTCTTATTCTACAGATCAATTGAAATAGATCTTGCTTTTTCTCTCTCTATCTCTTTCTCTCGCTCTTTTTCTCTCTCTTTCTCTCTTTCTTTCTGGTATTGTTTTGTAGGGCTTACACATTTTTGTTCATCCTTTTAATGACAGAAAATTACTTGTAAAACACAATTTTTACTTTGTATAATAATTTTTTGTATCAGTAGTTGTTTCTTTCACCCTTTTTGTTCTCTCTTTCTCTATCCCTCTATTTTACCTGTCTCTTTAGGCCTTCCACATTTTCGATCATTCTTTCAACGAAAGTTGAGTAATGTTGAAGACTTATTAAAACAACTCACACTTCTCTCTCTTTCTTTCTGTAATTTTCTTCTTCGATTCTTCCACATTTGGAAATCATTTTTCCGATTAAATCCTTTCTCTCTCTTTCTCTTTAATCTGCTTTTGAAGGTCTTCTATATTTAGGTTCGTCCATCCAATGAAATTGGAAAAGGTGGACTTTTTCTCTCTGGCCTGCTTTTGTTCAGTTTTTCCACATTTGGATGAATTCTTCGAACGAAAGTGGAACAGAAAAACTAGTAGAAAGAGTTTTGTATCTCTAATGTGTTTCTGCAGTTCTTTCACATTAATGTTCGTCTTTTTAATAAAAGTGGAAGATAAAGATTTGTAGAAATAATTCTATTTCTCTCTCTCTCTTTCTTATCTGCTTCTGTAGAACTTCCAAATGTTTGTTCGTGCTTCTAATGAAATTGGAAGAAAAAGTCTAGCAGTTTCTTCTTTTTGATCTGTTTTGGTCGATTCTCTACATTTAAGTTCTTCCTTGTAATTAAACTAAATAATTATATAGAGACAGTTTTATCTCTTTCTAATCTGTATCAGCAATTCAGTTTCTCTCTCTCTCTCTCTGTGTATGTCTCTCTGTAATCTGCTTCTACAAATCATCCACATTTTCGTTCTCATTCTTCGAAACTGGAAAAAATGCTTGTAGAAACATTTTTTGTTTCTTTCACAATCTATCTTTTCTGCTTCTGTAATTATTTTACATTTTCTTTAAGCCTTTTATAAAAATTATTATAATTAGAAAAGGAAGATTTATAGGAGCAGTTTCTTTCTCTCTCTTTCTCTTTGAACTGTTTTTGTTGGTCATTCACATTTACGTTCGTCCTTCTAAAAAAATTGAAATAGATAAAATTGAGAATCTAAGGTGAAAACTACGATCATTAAGAATTTTGGCTTCCGTTTTGTTTGTCTAGATCTTGAAAAAATTAACTATTATATCTTTAGAATATTTTTACAAATTTATTTAGAGACGATGGATTAAATTCTTACTTAACTCGTGGTTTTATTTAGAGGTTTATCTCTCTCTGATCTGAAAAATCAGATGTCTGGTCTGTAGAAGAAAAACTATTTTGCTCTCTCTCTCTATCTCGCTTTTCTCTGTCTCTCTCTCTCTCTATCTCTCTTTCTATCTCTCTCTCTCTCTTTCTCTATTTCTCTCTCTATCTGTCTATATATCTATCTATCTATCTTTCTCTTTTACCTGGCTCTTTAGGCCTTCCACATTTTCGTTTATTTTTCCAACGAAAGTGGAGTAATGTTGAAGACTTATTGAAACAGTTTACAGTTTTCTCTCTTTCTCTCTGTAATCTGCTTCTTCAATTCCTCCACATTTGGAAATCATTTTTTTGATGAAATTGGAAGAAAAAGACTTGCAGAAACAATCCTTTCTCTCTATTTCTCTTTAGTCTGCTTTTGCAGGTATTCCATGTTTACTTTCGTGCTTACAACAAAAATTGACGAAAAATAATTGTTGGAGCAGTTTAGGATCATCCTTAAAACAAAAGTGAAAGAGGAAGACTTGTAGAAGCAGTTTCTCTCTCTCTTTATTTTAGTCATTATTTCTTTATTTTCTAATGTACTTTAATGTTAAGTCCATCACTTAGCAGTTTCTCTCTTTCTCTTTCTTTATGTCTTTCTTTATTGGAAATTGGAAGAAAATAGTATCAGTTATGCATTTTCATGTTTTATTTATTATATATAAAAGTATTTAAAGTATATAAAGGTTAATATTTGTTAATATATAGTAGTTTTAGAGTGATCCTTGTAAATTGACGACTTCAAAAATTGTAGGCGTTATTTATGACCACTACGACCCTTTTTGTTATTCATCCAGACACTTGGACTGATCAATATGCTATTCATTATTTATACATTTATTTATTTATTATACTTTAGTACAATACGAAATATTAATAAAATGTCGACAATGGAATCGGTCAAAATAATTTTTTGTGCGGATAGTTGATGATACTTCTATTTTGTTGTTTGCTGGAACATCAATATATAAATATTTTTAAATTAATGCAGTATTTTTTGATATCATATGGCTCCTTCAGTTTCTATTGATACGATATTTTCCCCGAATTGAGGAAACGCTGACTTAATGCACTTGTTTTTCTTGCGGATGGAAATACGTATTCGACCGGTGCCAAATATTCCTTCCCTTGTTTACAAATAAGAAAATACGATTTAATCAACTTTTAACGTAGGAAATACATACATAAAGAATATTGTTTAAGATTGAAACTATTGAAAATTATGTTAGAAACACGTGTCAGAAAACAGCAATTATAAACATTAGATGTAAGTGTTTTAGAGAGAGAAAACATCTTTATTATACATAGTATTAGAATATATAATAAGTGTTATACGATTTTTTATTTTCTTCTATTAATTTAAAATTGTGATTAAGTGACTGTAGAAGAGGTTTATTACTGCTGCAGTCGTTGATTACAATTTTTGTAAAAATCTCACACACACGATGCGCGGTCCCCTCCATAGTGATTAAACTACCCCTTACACCCCTCGTATGCGTTACGTTTACGTAGGAAGCTAGAGAAATATAAACTTTTTTGTTTGTGATACCTTGTATTAATATGTATATTTTTGTAATTGACGAATCAAATCAAAACATTCGTCTTGTTTGTGTCTTAAAATAAATTTTCCTTCATCTAAAACAAATACATTGATAAAGAGAATGGTTGCGACCGTTACTACGTGGTAATCCATACTTACAAATACATTGAATTTATAATATTTTTTCTACAAAAAAAATATTTATTAGTATTGCCAAATTTATTTCGTAAGGCAAAAAATTGACCGGAATGTACTGTACTCTGCTGCAAGCAAAAGTCGTCTATAATATCCGTTGGAAAGTTATTACGGCGCGGACAATGAAAATATAAAAAGGCGCACAACAAAAGTTCCCCCTGGCTAGAAAACAATTTAAGAAGACCGGTCTCAGAGTGTTTTGATGCTCTCCTGGAATCGGGCCATAACATTGATCGCCAAAAATGTCGCCTGTCAACACGGCAATGCAGCGATTTTTAGATTGAATCAGTGAATTCGTATTTTTCACAACAAAAAAATTATTAAATAAATTGTTTTTAAATAATAAAAATGTATATATGATCAATACTTTAATTATTCATTATAGTTGAGTTAGTATTTTGGATAACAAATGTCAAAGATGCATGACGCACTGGACGCCAATTGTCGAAAATGTTGATAAAATCATGGACATTGTCGAGTTAAATCATCATGTAGATACTGTTTCGATTGCCCAAAAGCTAAAGATTGTACAAAAAACCGTTTGGAACCAATTGAATAAGGCTGGATACAAAAACAAGCTCGATGTTTGGATGCCACAAGAGTTAACACAAAAAAACTTTATGGACCGAATTTCCATCTGCGAATCAGTGCAGATTCGCAACAAAATCGACCCATTTTTGAAGAGGTTGGTGACTGGTGATGAAAAGTGGATCTCTTACGACAACGCCAAGCGAAAACGGTCGTGGTCAAATCGTGTGAGCTGGCAGAAACGGTGGCCAGGCCAGGATTGACGGTTAGGAAGATTTGTTTGTGTGTTTGGTAGGATTGGTAGGTAATTATCTATTATGAGCTGCTCCCCTAAAGCGAAACTTAACTCAGAACTGTGCTGTCAAGAATTGGACTGTCTGAAGGAAGCAATCGCCCAGAAGCTTCTAGCATTGACCAATAGAAGAGGAATTATGTTCCATCAGCTTAACACTTCGATAGTGACTTGCCAGAAGCTCCGGGAAGTTTGGAAGTTCTTATGCATTAACTTTATAGTTTGGACCTCTCACCAAGTGATTACTATCTGTTCCTGTCCATGGTAAATAATCTTGCTGGTGAAAAATTCTCTTCAAGGGAGACTTGATTTTCACAACTGGTTCATTTTTTGCCAATAGTGACAAGGCATCTATAAGAGAGGCATAATGAAATTACCTTCAAAATAACAACAAGTTATCGAACAAAACAACGTATATTAGACCTAAATCATATCATTCTAACTATGGTAATTACAGCCTTCAACATCATGCAAAAATAATGGATTTCATATTTTAAGTAATTTACTTAACACAATTATAGAAACGTACTTAGATCGTAATCCTATCATCATATAATTCTCGAAGCCCTTAGAATGTAAACTAATAATTCTCCACCGCTTTAAACCAGTTAAACAGGATGAAGGAAAAGGATTCAGTTTTTTAAAAGCGACATGAAGCCATCTCCGTACGCGTAGAACGCGTCGAACTAAAAAGGAATCACATACATCACATACAACCATGTGAGCATTGAGGAAGCCTTAAGCAAAAAAAAAAGACATGTGTGTTGTTTGGAAAACCTGTTGCCTCATTTACTACTTATAGTCCATCTAAATTAAACCGCTTACTGCACCGCGCGCGCCTCCTATTTCCGTTCGATCCGAGCTAAAATTAGATCAGATCCCGATTATCCCATTCTATCCCATCACACACAAACACAAACAACCAATTCCGAATTAAGACTAACAGGCACTAGTAAATGTAGTGTAGGTGGTTGCTCTTAGCACGATTTACACAAGAGACGCGCTTTCGAAAACGGCTCAACGGATCGCACGATTTGCTTTCGGGCTTTGTGGTCGTCCTTTGTCCGAATGCCAACTTGATGAATGCGACGTGGACAAAAGTGCTAAAAACTACGTCTAGCGTGTAATTAATAGAAGTCATGCTCATGACCTCCGCGTTTGAAGTGTTAACAAAGCGAATTATATATGTGTGTGTACAAGATTAGTTTAGAAGATTAATTTACAAACTTGTTTTACATTCCTTCCAAAAGGGAAAATCAAAAGTGTTAGCAATATTATCAACTGGAAAATATCTAGAGCAATGTTTGATACTAAAATATAAATACAAACCATTTCTGATTCATCCGTTTTCTTTGGTCAACCGACTCATTGCACTTGCAATTTTTATTTTCGTTTCCCATCCCATCCTATTTTCGGAACTCGCCTCATTTTTATTTCAATACATAAAAAAATAAATGTGCGAAGTGTATACAGAAGTAATTTGATTGAATCAATAAATACATCTTGTGGTTTAAATATGCATGGCCTTCAATTTTTATAACATACCCCACATATTATCAAATAATCATTGATTAATTAATAAGAAAGTGTGTGCTTAATTAATTACTTTGTGATTTTTCTTTGCCAAAAATTCTACGAGAGAACTCTGTTTGTGTTGCGGTAATTGGAAGGTGGGATAGTGGCCACCCACCCACCCTACATATACATATAAACTATAGGTATAACACTGCATTAAAGTTCTTTAAAACTATCAACACAATCTCTAGAGTATTTCTTGGAAACACATTGAGAGGAAGTGGTTGATTAAAAAAATATATATGTAGGGTGGGCGGGTGGCCTCTATTTTACCCTTCAATTTTTATAATATCCCCGATTCAGTATTGAATAATCATTGATTTATAAGAAAGTGCGTGTTTAATTAATTACTTTGTGATTTTTATTTGCAAAAATTCTACGAGAAAACTCTGTTTGTGTTGCGATAATTAAAGAGTGAAATAGTGGCCACCCACCCACCCTACAAATACATATAAACTAAGAGTACAACACTGCTTTAAAGTTCTTTAAAACTGTCAATACAATATCTAGAGTATTTCTTGGAAACACATTGAAAGGGAGTGGTTAAATTAAAAAAAATATATGTAGGGTGGGTGGGTGGCCTCTATTTTACCCTTCAATTTTTATAATATCCCCGATACATTATTCAATAATTATCGATTAATAAGCAATAAAATCTATGAGAAAACTCTGTTGGTGTTTATTGAAGGGTGGGATAGTGGCCACCCACCCACCCTACATATACATTTAAACTAAAACTACAACACTGCTTTAAAGATCTTCAAAACATCAACCTGAACTCGGCGATTTTTTATTTTGAAAATCAATATAGAATGTCGTGGTAAAGTAAAAAAAATATATGTAGGGTGGGTGGGTGGCCTCTATCCCACTTTTTAATTTATACACCACACTCAATACTTTTCTGAATAACCACTGGTTGATAAGAAAGTGTTTGTTTAATTAATTACCTTATTCTTTTCGAATTAACAATTTCTCATTGAGAAAACGTAGTTTGTAATATAATAACTGGAGGGTGACATAGTGGCCACCCACCCACCCTACATATACAAATAAACTACAAGTATAACACTGCTTTCAAATTCTTTAAAATCATCAGCACAAACTTTGCAGTTTATCTTGAATAAATAAATAAATTGAGAGGAAGTGGCTAATGTAAAAAAATATATATGTAGGGTGGTGGATGTACTCTATTTTACCCTTCAATGTTTATAAAATAACCGAAACTTTATTGAATAATCATTGATTACTAAGAAAGTGAATGCTTAATTAATTACTCTGTGATTTTTCTTTTCAAAAAAAATAAAAAAACTCTATGTTGTGGTAATTGGAGGGTGAGATAGTGGCCACCCACCCACCCTACATATATATTTAAACTCAAACTAAAACACTGCTTTAAAGTTCTTCAAAACATCAACCTGAACTCCGCGAATTTTTTATTTTTGAAATCATAGTAAATTTATAAAATATATGTAGAGTGGGTGGGTTGTCTCTATCCCACCCTTCAATTTATATAACACACTCAATACTTTATTGAATAACCATTAATTGATATTCTTATCCCATCCAATCATTAAATTATTCACGAGTGTTTCTCAGATAAAATAATTAGAGGATATGCAGCAATAATAAATCAAAACGGATTTTTAGCGATAAAAATTGTTTAAATGAAATCCTCGCGTTAGTAATAAAATTCATTTTAATTAAATTCTCGTGTAGGATTTGGTAAATGAAGGGTGGATTAGACAACACCCACCCACCCTACATATATATTTTCATTTCAATCACTTTCAAACTTGTAGTTTTCTAAATATGACAGCAGAATTGATAAAGCAAGTGTTCTAGGATTAAATTATAATATATTTGGAGGTTGGGTGGGTGGCCACACTATCCCACCCTCCAATCATCAAACTATAAACGAGTGTTACGCAGACAAAATAATTCACAAAAGAGAATATCCAGAAATTATAAAGAAAAACGGTTAATTAGTAATTAATTTTATTTCAATTAAACCATCGCGTATGATTTAGTAAATGGAGGATGAGTTAGAGGCCACCCACCCACCCTACATATAAATTTTTATTTCAATCATTTTCAGACTTGTAGTTTCCTGAATATATCAGCAGAATTGATATTGAAGGTTTCAGGAATTAATCGCTAGGTTCTAGCTTTAAATTGAAATATATTTGTAGGGAGAGTGGGTGGCCACTATCCCACCCTTCAATCATCAAAATATAAGCGAGTGTTTCTCAGATAGAATAATTCACGAAAGAGAATGCGCAGAAATAATAATGGAAAACAATTTTTTTGTAATTAAAATTGTTTTAATTAAACCCTCGCATATGATTTAATAAATGAAGGGTGAATTAAAGACAACCCACCCACCCTACCTATAGTTTTTCATTTCAATCACTTTTAGACCTGCAGTTTCCTAAACATTACAAGAGAATTTATATTGAAGCTTTACAGAAATTTAAAACTGTTTTAAAGCTTTAAATTTTAATATATATGTAGGGTGTGTGGGTGGCCACTATCCCACCCTCCAATCATCAAAATATAAGCGAGTGTTTCTCAGATAAATTAATTCACGGAAGAGAATACTCAGGTAAAATAAAAATAACAGTTTTTTAGTAATAAAAATTGCTTTAATTAAACACTCGCTTATATTTTGATGATTGGAGGGTGGGTTAGAGGCCACCCACCCACCCTACATATACATTTTCAATTCAATCACTTTCAGGCTTATAGTTTTCTGAATGTGACAGCAGAATTATGATTGAAGTTTTACAGGAATTGAAAACGGTGTTATACCTTTAAATTTTAATATATATGTAGGGTGGGTGGGTGGCCACTATCCCACCCTCCAATCATCAAAATATAAGCGACTGTTTCTCAGATAAATTCACGGAAGAGAATACGCAAGTATAATAAAAGAAAACAGTTTTTTAGTAATAAAAATTACTTTAATTAAACCCTCGCGTATGATTTAATAAATAGAGGGTGGGTTAGAGGCCACCCACCCACCCTACATATACATTTTCATTTCAATCACTTTCAGACTAATAGTTTTCTGAATATGACAGCAAAATTATTATTGAAGTTTTACAGGAATTGAAAACGATGTTCTAGCTTTAAATTTTGATATATCTATAAGGTGGGTGGGCGGCCAATGTCCCACCCTCCAATCATCAAAATATAAGCGAGTGTTTCTCAGATAAAATAATTTACAGAAAAGAATTCGCAGAAATAATAAAAGAAAACGTTTTTTTAGTAATACAAATTGTTTCAATAAAGCCCTCACGTATGATTTAGTAAATGGAGGGTGGGTGGTCACCATCCCCCCTCCAATCATCAAAATATAAGCGAGCGTTTCTCGGATAAAATAATTTTTCGAAGAGAATACCCAAAAATAATAAAAGATAAATATATTATATTATAAATTTATTAATTTATTAACAGTTTATGTTTAATTAATTATCTAATTCTTTTTAAATATACAATTTATTATTGATAAAACATAGTTTGTAATATAGTATTTGGAGGGTGGGATAGAGGCCACCCACCCACCCAACATATACATTTAAACTAAAACTACAACACTGCTTTAAAATTCTTCAAAACATCAACCCAAACTCGGCGATTTTTTATTTTGGAAATCAATATAGGGTATCATAGTAAAGTAGAAAAATATATGTAGGGTGGGTGGGTGGCCTCTATCTCACCCTTTAATTTATACACCACACTCAATACTTTATCGAATAGCCACTGGTTGATAAAAAAGTGTTTGTTTAATTAATTACATTATTAAATAATTATTGATTAATAAAAAAGTGCTTAATTAATTACTCTGTTATTTTTCTTTGCAAAAATTTCAATGAGAAAACTCTGTTTGTGTTGCGTTAATTGAAAGGTGGTATATTGACCACCCACCCACCCTACATATACATTTAAACTAAAACTACAACACTGCTTTAAACTTCTTTATAACATCAACCTAAACTCGACGATTTTATATTTTGGAAATCAATATAGGGTGTCATACTAAAGTAGAAAAATATATGTAGGGTGGGTGGGTGGCCTCTAACCCACCCTTTAATTTATACACCACACTCAATACTTTTCTAAATAACCACTGGTTGATAAGAAAGTTATTGTTTAATTAATTAACTTTTTCTTTTCGAATAAACAATTTCTTATTGAGAAAACATAGTTTGTAATACAGTAATTGGAGGGTGGGATAGTGGCCACCCACCCACCATACATATACACATAAACTACAGGCATAACACTGCTTTAAAATTCTTTAAAACTACCAACACAAACTCTGCATTTTTTTTGGAAACGAATTGAGAGGGAGTGAATAATTTAAAAAAAAAATATATGTAGGATGGGTGGGTGGCTTCTATTTTACCCTATAATTTATATACCGACCTCAATACTTTATTAAATAATCACTGATTGATAAGAAATGTTTATTTAATCAATTACCTAATTAGTTTTGCCTAAACAATTTCTTATAGAGAAAACATAGTTTGTAATATTGTAATTGAAAGGTGGGATAGTGGCCACTCACCCACCCTACATATACATAAAACTACAGATACAACACTGCTTTCATATTCTTTAAAACCATCAACACAAACTCTGCAGTATTTCTTGGAAACAAAATTAGAAGGAATGACTAATTTTTAAAAATATACAGGGTGAGTTTTTTTCGATGTTCTCTATGGGGATCTCCGAAATTTTAAGAGATAGAGAAACGGTTAAATGAGGAAAGAAGTGTAGATTTACGAGACGAATAAAATTCCTCTTTCAAAGTTTTCAAAAAAGTCAAGGGTAACTAGATATTTTGAAAAAAGAAAAAAGTGTCAATTTTTTCAAATCAATATATTTCGGTTATTATAACAGATAGAAAAAAAACTGTAAAGGACAAAGTTTTAGATAATTTTATGCAGATTAATAAAAAATAATCAGAAAATTTTTATCGCCATTATTTTCCGAGATATGACGCAAACATACATTTTTTTAAATGGAAACCATAGTTGGCTGTGACCTCATTCAAAAGGTAATTTTTTTCTCTTTAATCCAATATGGCATATGACATAGTTATTTCTAAAAATGAGTGAGTTATAGTCATTTTAAATTTTATTATAAATAAAAAATGGGTAGCCATGAAAAAGGTGAAAGTAAAACAATTGCAGTTGTTTATAATATTAGCAATATTGTAATTATTAGTTTTACAGAGATAAACCAAAATGAAACAACAGCATAAAGGAATTCTGTAATTATCAATATATCAATGGGAGAAAAATTTTAATATTAAAAAAATGTGGTCAAAGAGTCCACTATTAATACTATTATGACATAAATTATATCTTTTTAAAATTGAATTTATGGCTTTTTGACTATTCTCATGTAAATTGAATTAAATGTTTCAATAACTAGTTTATGATCCTCCACATTTTGCTATGATTTTTCATATACTTTGTTTTTTACATAACCCCACAGAAAAAATTCTAAAACGCTTAGATCGGGAGATCTAGGTGGCTCTGGGATTGGTTTATTTCTTCCCACTTATGAGTTAGGAAATGCATCATTTAAATAATTTGTAAAGCCAACATGTTATGAGGTGGAGCACCGTCATATTGGAACCATTTCAATCTTGCTTGTAATGATAAATTTAAATACTCGAGCGTATCTTCAAATGTTTTCTGAAGAAAATGAAAGGAATCATTTTCACTTAGTGAGCTTTCAAAAATATATGGACCGAGAATTATTAATCCAAACACACCATGGATTAAACCCAAATTTAATTTGTAGTTTTCACTGTGAAACTTCTCGTGGATTCTCTTAAGTTTATCTATGTTCATTGTGGCGATTAACAATGCCACAATTAGTGAATCGCGATTCATCTGTTCATAATATTTTTGTAAGAAACGTATTATTCTCTTGATAAATGGGTTTATACCACATACAGAAGGCCATTTGATAATTACAAAATTATTATTCTTATGCAGGTTTTTCATTTTTATTTAACTTTGTAGAACTAATAATTACAATATTGCAATTATTATAAACAACTGCAATTGTTTCACTTTCATCTTTTTCATGGCTACCCATTTTTTATTTATAATAAAATTTAAAATGACTATAACTCGCTTAATTTTAGAAATAACTATGTCGTATGTCATATTGGATTAAAGAGAAAAAAATTACCTTTTGAATGAGGCGATAACCAACTATGGTTTCCATTTAAAAAAATGTAAGTTTGCGTCATATCTCGGAAAATAATGGCGATAAAAAATTTCTGATAATTTTTTATAAATCTACATAAAATTATCTAAAACTTTGTCCTTTACAGTTTTTTTTCTATCTGTTATAATAACCGAGATATATTGATTTGAAAAAATTGGCACTTTTTACTTTTTTCAAAATATCTAGTTACCCTTGACTTTTTTGAAAACTTTGACAGTGGAATTTTATTCGTCTCGTAAATCTACACTTCTTTCCCAATTTAACCGTTTCTCTATCTCTTATAGTTTCCGAGATCCCCATAGAGAACATCGAAAAAAACTCATGCTGTATATGTAGGGTGGGTTACCCTTCAATTCAACTATATCGAATTTTATAAAACATATTTGTTGTGTTTATTTCAGTAACATTTATTACAATTAATCTGAAACTTCTTGTGACTCAAAGTGGGTCAGTGGGTCCTCGAAGGTCTCAGGATTTGAATGTGCTGTGGGGTGGGGGTGGCAGAGTGGAGCGGGCCCCAGTAAATCACGTGCGTTCCAGTGGCGATATGTAAATGAGACACGTGGGGGCGGAACGTGGGATTTATGCGGGAACACGCGCTCACATTTCCTACTTCTCCACCGCTTGGAAAGCCTCCAGAAAACGGACCTCTATCCCCGCGTTTCCTTCTTTTATTGCGACCGTTTGATTCCCGAATTAATAAACGGTCGGAGGGTTATTAATTTCCCAGCCCCAAAACCTTTCCCCCCGCACCCCTCCAGTTAGAAAACACGCTCCGATGTAATTAAAATAATAAGTCACGCGAGTAAATAATAACAATGAATTTGAAGAAGAAGGAGATAAAGGAAAAGAATGGGGGGGGGGAAATATTAATTTTCGATTACTGTTTTTGTTATGTTATTAATTATTAATTATTTACTGGAAAAAATCTCTTTATTATAAATTACAATAAATTTACAAAATCTAATTTAACACAATTATGTATATCTAATCTAACATTTTCGACAATAGATGTCACCCTAATCTTTTCTCTACTTAAAACTCCCAAATGTAAAGACGTTATTCTATTCTAAATGTGGCATATTTAGAAAACATGTAATATCCACCCCCATTTCGCGGTATCTCTGCGCCTCCCCTGCCACGTAGTAACTCAACTCAGGGGTTTCCTTTATGAGATGGTTTCTAGAGAGGTGGCGGAGCAGTACACACACACACACACACATATACAAAAAATGTATATTTGCGACGTTTCTGTGATTAATAGCTGGGGTGGGAAATTCGCGTGGGTGGCTCGTTAAAATTGCATTAGGAGGACGCATCGTGAAATCCGAGACTCGATAAACTTTCGATTAATCAATGCGTATTTGCATCGTCAAAACGGGGAAATCTATCAAAGGGGTGGGTTATTTTTACCAACGGATGACTTTCTCTTCCGGCAAACGATATTTTAAAGCCGCACTTAAGTACCGACAAATTGAAAAGCATTCTCGTAATATTGAAATATAAATTAGTGGAGTAATAATACAACTTTAAATATTGTCATTATTATAGGAATGTTATTGATTTGGCGTACTCCTGACCAATCTCAATAGTTCACACATTAACTTCTTGACTGCACCAAACATTAATACAGATTTTCAACGCTTAAGTGCCTCAACAATCAATCAATTAATAATTTTGACCTACATTAATACCCTGTATTAAATACGACTTGATTTAGCGTATTCCCGACCAACCTCAACCCATTGTATCTTATCCCTATGTACTTATAACCAACCTCAAGGTTAAGGAAAAGGCAAAATTAAAAAATGAACCAGAATCCTCGATGGAAATTCTTTGCAGTTTTGAAGAGAATGGCTGAAAAATTCAGTAATAAACTAAGAAAAGTTTAACAACTTAGAATTGCTAAATAAAATTAGAAACCTCAATAACGAATAATTGCAGTTTGAAAAAAAATTACTGAAATATTCTAGAACTCTCAAAGAACATAGTCGGAGCTGGAGGAAAAATTGGTGGAAATATAAGAACCCCTACAAAATCTTGCTGTTTTGAAAGGAAGTTGCTGGAAAATTCTAAATAATTTTTTTGCAACTTGAATGAGAAACTGCTAAAATTTGAAAACCAACAAAAGATTCTTACATTTATTTATTTATTCATTAATTTAAGCTTAATCGGACATGATTACATTATTAAGAATATAAATAAACAGATAAATACAAAATTTAAAAAAAACATACATGAAATTTTTTTAGCTTTGAATGAGATGGTGCCAGAAAATTTTAGAACACATAATCAAAATTTATACAGTTGCACTTAAGTTAGTTAAGAAGACAAGTGACTTGAATATTCTAAAATCCTAGAAACTTCTTTATGGAACTTATAAGAGAATATATTGTGTCAGTTGCCGTGCATATCTGAGTAAGTTATTTATTTTTCATTATATTTATTTTAGTAAACGTTTTTATTTATGTTTAAAATCAATTTTATAATAAAGCTGTACTGAAGAGGTTGAAATATCGAAACACGTGTCTACAGATGGTTATAAAATTGAGTATTGAATTATTTAATTGCTTTTGCTAATTTATTTTTAATTAAATCAACCTAAATTCATTTCTTTTTCGAAATTACCATAGTATAGTCACTCAAAAACTATTTTAACGTACATTCAATCATTTTTAGTTCATTTTACAGAAAGAAATACGTTCAAACTAGTGTTGCTTTGATAGCCTTGCTATTTTGTAACACGCAAATTACTTTTGTATTATTCAATGTCTGTCGAAGTATTAGCTAGAGAAGTAGTTGTTTCAAAAGTGATTTGTTCTTGTAGTCTTAATAAGACTCATTTGTTGTAGATTTTACGAATATATTTTCGTGTTTTTTCTATTTATTAGAGAATATCTCTTTTCTCGTATTTTGCTATAAAATATTAAAACACTGAAATTTCTACTGAATTCTTTATTTATTGGAAAAATTTAGAAATCTGTAAAAAAATTTCTCATATTTTGTAAGAGAAGTTTATCAAAAATTTTAAGGCCTTTAAATAAATGTTTACAACTTGATAAAGAAGTTGCTGAAAATATTAGAACTCGCGTAGAAATTTGTTCAATTTGGAAAATAATTCTTCCATTCTAATGTAATATTTAAATATTCTAGAAATATCGATAAAATGTGCTTAGAAAGTTTATATTCCTGCGACCAAAATGTTTGTATTGTTTTCTGTATATATTAACTTAAATATGTTAGCAGGAATAAAGAAGGTTTTAAAGAATATTAAAGTATACTACAATTTCAAACATAAAATAGCAGAAATTTAACAAAAGGTTTAAAGCCTAGAAAACAATTTGAAAAGGAAATTTCCCGGAAATATTGGGACACTAACAAAATTTTGCCTATGTAGAAATTTTGCTCAGTTTGAAAAAAGAAGTCAGGAAAATTTTTGAACCCTGGAAAATAACTTCTTTTTATTTGGAACAGAAATGACTGGAAAATACTCGTAGATTTTCGCAGCTTGAAAAAAACTTAATAATTCGGAATCCTCTAAATAAATTCTGCCATTTTGTAAGATAAATTGCTACCGATAAACGTTTTGAACAATATAAAACAATTATTACAGTTTGGAGTGTTTGAAAGAGAAATTTCTAGAAAATTCTAGGACACTTAAAAATATTCTGCAACTTTATAAAAATTGCTGGAAAACCTATTTAAAAATAAAATGATTAATTAAGCATTTGGTTATTTAAAAAATTAAAAGATAAGTTACATTTGTTGAACTCTTGAAGAAAATTTTCTCAGATTGGAAGAGAAATTTCTTAAAAGTTCTAGAACCTTTCAAATATTTGTATTTTTTATATGAAATGTACGTATTGTTTGTAAGTTTTTTTTTTTTATTTTGTAAGCAGGAGAAGCGAAGCTAATAAAGAATAAAAGAATAAAAGAATAAATAGAAATTATCACAGTTTAAAAGAGAATATTCAGGAAAGAGTTCTGACATTTTGAAAGATAAATTGCTGCCTGCTGATAATTGTTTTGAATAATGGAAAACAATTATTACAGTGTTGAGTGTGAAAGGGAAATTTCTGGAAAATTGTAAGACCCTTTAATATATTGTACAACTTGTTAAAGAAGTTGCTGAAAAACATATTTAAACATTTTTTTAAAAAGTCACTTAATTTTTGCTGAACTCTTGCAGAAAACTTTTCTCAGATTGAAAGAGAAATTTCCTAAAAGTTCTAGAACCTTTAAAATAGAAATTGTCACAGTTTGAAAGAGAAGTTTTAGGAATATTCCATAATCTTTTAAAAAATCATCGCTATAACTTGAAAGAGAACTTTTTGTAACCGTCAATGTAAATCTTGGCATCTTGAAAGAAAAGTTAGCGCAAAATTTTTTTTTACGATAAAAAAATAATTATTTCGGTTTGGAAGAACGCTGCTGAAAAATTCTTTTAGCTAAAACCTTTGAGAAAGTTTCTGTCAAACAAGAAGACCGAAGATAAGTAAATAAATAAATAAGTTTCAGGAAAAACCTAAAATACTTTGAGAAAAAATGTCACCGTTAGAGAATTTACAGATCCTTTGGACAAAGCTTGGGAGAATTTGCTGTATTTTTTAACAGTGGAAAAAATTATTACAGTTTGGGAGAGACATTACTGGAAAATTTTAGAAATTAGAATCTTTGAATAAGTTTTTGGAATATTACAAAAAAACCTAAAAGATTTATGAACTCTGAAAAATAAATTTGGAGGTTAACATTTTTTAGAAAATTCTGCAACATTAATAATAGAATTGCTGGAAAAACTATATTGTTTCAGAATTCTTGAAGAAAATTCTCGCAGTTTAGACAAAAAAATTGCTGGAAAATTGTAGAACCTGTAAAATAAAAATAATTGTCACAGTTCATAATACAAGCTTTAAGAATATTCTAGAACACTCTGAAAAAAATATCACTATGGTTTAAAAGAGAAGAAAGATTGGAAAGAAAAATTCTAAAACATTTTTGCACCCTAGAAGAAAATTTTGGAGTTACCTGGTACCTTAAAATGTCTGAAATGTGATAGATAATTAAATATACTTTGAAAAAGATGGTTACCCATTGGAAGAGAACTTTCAAGAATATTCCAGGTTCTTTGAAAAAAACTTGAGAGAAATTGCTGCATTTTTTTAACATCTAAAAACATTTATTACAGACTTTACTGGAAGATTCTAGAAACTAGAACCTTTGAAAAAGTTTCTGGAATATTGGAAAAAAATCTGAAAAATTTATGAACTCTGAATAAACAATTTCGAGGTTAAAAATTTTTAGAAAATTTTAGGACCCTCAAAACACTTATTATGTCATTTGTCATCTGTCATGTGTCATCTATTATTTCTTATCTTTTATTTACAATCTTTTATCTGTCGCCTGTAATGTTTCTTTTGATATTTTGTTTAAAGGTCATTTGTCAATGGTTATTGATCATCTGTCATTTGTAATTTATCAATTGTCATTTGTTATAGGTCGTTTGTCATCTGTCAATTGTTATTTGTCATCTGTCAATAATCAATTGCTATTAGTGATTTGTCATTTCTCATCTGTCTTTTATCTTATTGAATTGGAAATTAAAAAAAAGGATATTTAAAATAAACAATTGATATGTGATGCCGTTTTCAGAAGGTGAGTACTGAAATAAAGTTGGCCAGTTATCATTTGCCATTGTTAATAAGTCATTTGCTATTGATCATTTGTCATTTATAATTTGTCAATTGTCCTTTGTTATAGTTCGTTTGTCAATTTTTATGTGTTATTTGTCAATTATCAATTGCTTTTAGTGTAATTTATAACCTGTCATGTGTTATTTGGCATTTGTTATCTGTTATAATTGGAATTTTAAAAAAAATGCAAAATCAACAATTTATACGTAAAGCCATCGTCAGAAGGTAAGTGCTGAAATAATGTTTGCCATTAGTCATTTGCTATTTGTGATTGTTCATAGGTCATTTGTCATTGGTCGTCGGTCACTAGTTTGTTATAGGTCACTTGTCATCTGTCAATAGTAAATTGGTTTTTCTCATTTGTCAATTATCAATTGCTAATAGGTCATTTGCCACCTGTCATTTATTATTTGTCATTTGTCATTGGTCGTTGGTCATTTGTAATTTGTAACTCGTTAATTGTCGTTTGTTAGGTCACTTGTTATTTGTTATCTGTCATTTATCCATTGCCATTAGTCATTTGCTAGTCATTTTTTATAGGTCATTTGCTATTGGTCGTAGGTCATTTGTAATCTGTAATTTGACAATTTCCATTAGTTTTTGGTCACTTGTAATGTGTAAATTGTCAATTGTTATTTGTCATTTGTCAATTATCCATTGCCATTAGTCATTTGCGATTTGTCATTGCTCATAGGTCATTTGCCATTGGTAGTTTGTAGTTTGTTAATTGTCATTTGTTATAGGCCACTTGTTATTTGTTAATTGTTATATAGTCATTTGCTAGTAGTCATTTTTCATAGGTCTATTGGTCGTAGGTTATTTGTAATTAGTAATTTGGCAATTTCCATTTGTTTTAGGTCACTTGTAATGTGTCAATTGTTATTTGTCATTTATTCATTGCCATTAGTCATTTGCTATTTATCATTGCTCATTTGTAATTTGTAGTTTGTTAATTGTCGTTTGTTATAGGTCACTTGTAATATGTCAATTGTCAATTGTCATTTGTCATTTGTCAATTATCAATTTCTATTGGTCATTAGCCATCTGTCATTTTCCTTTAGTCGTTGGTCATTTGTAATTTGTAATCTGTCAATTTGTCATTTATTGTAGGTCACTTCTAGTCTCTCAATTGTCAATTGATATTTTTCATCTGTCAATTATCCATCGCCATTAGTCATTTGCTATCAGTCATTTGTCATCTATCACGTGTCTTTTATCATCTGTTATTTACAATTTTTATCTGTCGTCTGTAATCTTTTCGTTGATGTTTTGTTCAAATGAAGATTGCCAGTGGTCGTTGATCTTTTGTCATTAGTAATTTGTCAATTGTCATTTGTTACAGGTCACTTGTCATCTGTCAATTGTTATTTGTCAGTAATTGCAAAAAATTATTCAGATTGGAAAATAAATTGCTGGAAAATTGTAGAACTTTTAAAATAAAAGTAATTGTCACAGTTCAGAAGACAAGCTTTAGGAATATTCTAGAACACTCTGAAATAAATATCACTTTGGTTTAAAAGAGACGAAAGATTGGAAGAAAAATTTCTAGAAAATTTTTAGACCGTTGAAGAAAATGTCTGCAATTTGATGAGAAACCTAAAATACTTTTAAAAATATGTCATCGTTTGGAAGAGAAGTTAAAAAATTATTCCAGATCCTTTGGAAAAACTTGAGAAAAATTGTTGCACACACTAAAAAAAATATTACAGACATTGCAAGAAAATTCTAGAAACTAGAACATTTTAAAAAGTTTCTGGAATATTGGAAAAAAATATCTGAAACCTGAACCCTGGATAAACAATTTGGAGGTTAAATGTTTTAAGAAAATTCAAGGACCCTCAAAAAACTTTATAAAGAAATTGCTGAGAAATTTTTCAGAACTCTTGAAGAAAATTCTCGCAGTTTGGAAAAGAAATTGCTGGAAAATTCTAGAACCTGTAAAAATAATTGTCAGAAGAGAAGCTTCAGGAATATTCTAGAACACTCTGAAAAGAGACGAAAGATTGGAAGAAAAATTTCTAGAAAATTTTTGGACCCTAGAAGAAAATTTTGGAGTTATCTGCAATTTGATAGAGAACCTAAAATACTTTGAACAAAAATGTCACCGTTTGGAAGAAAAGTTACAGAATTTTTTCAGACCCTTTGAAAAAACTTGATAGAAATTGCTGCAATTTTTTAACAGCGGAAAAATTCTAGGACCCTCAAAAAACTTAATAAAGAAATTCCTGAAAAATTTTTGAGAACTCTTGGACAAAATTCCCACAGTTTGGAAAAGAAATTGCTGGAAAATTCTAGAACCTCTAAAATTAAAATAATTGTCATAGTTCAGAAAAGAGGTTTCAGGAATATTCTAGAACACTTTGAAAAAATATCACTATGGTCTAAAAGAAAGATTGGAAGATACATTTCTAGAAAATTTTAGAACCCTAGAAGAAAATTTTGGTTATCTGGTACCTTAAAAATGATTGCAATTTGATAGAAAACCTAAAATACTTTGAAAAAAAAAATGTTACCGTTTGGAAGAGAAGTTACAGAATTATTCCAGATCCTTTGGAAAAGCTTAAGCAAAATTGCTGCACTTTTTGAACTCCGTATAAATTATTACAGTTTGGGAAAATTCTAGAAACTAGAACCTTTGAAGAAGTTTCTGGAATATTGGAAAAATCAATCTGAAATATTTATAAACTCTGAAAAAACAATTTGAAGGTTAAAAAAGTTTTTAGAAAATTCTAGAACCCTCAAAAACGTTTCTGTAACTTGATGAAGAAATTGCTGGAAAAACTAGAAAGTTTCAGAAAATTCTCACAGTCCGGAAAAGAAATTGCTGGAAAATTCTAGAATCTGGAAAATAAAAATGACTGTCACAGTTCAGAAGAGAGATTTTAAGAATATTTTAGAACACTAAAAAAATATCACTATGGTTTAAAAGAGAAGAAAGATTGGGAAAAAAATTCTAGAAAATTTTTGGACCATAGAAAAATATTTTGGAGTTATATGGTACCTTAAAAAAATGTCTGCAATTTGATAAAGAACCTAAAATAATTGTTTGGAAGAGAAGTTACAAAATTATTACAGATCCTTTCAAAAAACTTGATAGAAATTGCTGCAATTTTTTAACACCGGAAAAAAATATTATAGACAATGCTGGAAAATTCTAGAAACTACATTTAAAAAAGTTTCTGGAATATTGTAAAAAATCTGAAAGATATATAAAATATATTAACTCTGGAAAAAAAATTTCGGGGTTAAAAGTTTTTAGAAAATTCCATCAAAAACGTTTCTGTAACTTGATGAAGAAATTGCTGGAAAAACTAGAAAGTTTCAGACCTCTTGAAGAAAAAGTCCAGAAAAGAAATTGCTGGAAAATTCTATAATCTGGAAAGTAAAATTAACTGTCACAGTTCAGAAGGAAGATTTCAAGAATATTTTAGAACACTCTGAAAAAAATATCTTTATGGTTTAAAAGAGAAATTTAGAATCCTCTAAAAATATTATCACAGTTGATGGAGTATTTAGAACTCACAAACAAAATGGTGGAGATTTTAAGAATAAGTTTTTTGAATAAGTTTCTCGCAGGTCAGAAAAAATGTTACAAAAAAGTCTTGAGAAAGCATCTAGCGACATAAAAATTAATTGTGAAGAAAGTGTTAGTGTTTTAATCAAGTTTTAATCATATCGTCACGTAACTCAACAACAAATTTCTATATAATAATAATAATATTTATTAACGTAATCAACTTTTTACATAATGCACAATATAATAACTAGTACTGTAATCAAAAATGCTAAATTATAACTAGATTCATAAACATGATAAATACATATATAAAACATAATAAGAATACTAACTAATCGAATAAACTACACATTATTGCTAGATAAAGCACGAAATATTAAAAAAAAAAAGCAAATTGAAAGAAAATACTCTAAAAAATTTAAAACTAACATTCAAACTGTTAAAATAATGGAACAAAATACTGAAAAACTGGACTGTTAAATGTAAAATAGCGAAAAAAGGTCAGAACCTTAATAAATAATTTTTGTAATTTAAAGAAAAGTTTCTCGGAAATTTTAAAACCCTTAAAGAAATTGATAGAGCATTCTAGAGCTCAGGAAGAAAATTTGCTCAATTTGGAAAAAAAATTATGGAAAATTTTTGTTCTTGCAGTTATTGGAAATTTTTGAAATACTCGAAGAATATTCTTATAATTGGATTAATTCGGAACTCTTGAATTAAATTCTGGAGTTGCTGCAAAACCCTGGAGAAAAGTTATTACAGTTTGAAACACTACTAAAAAATTCTAAAAACTATAACATTTGAAATAAACTTGATCAAATTAACTAAATTTTGAACGCTGGAAATAAATTTTAAAGTTTGAAACGGAAATTTCTGGTAAATTTTAATGCCTTCAAAAATATGTCTATAACTTGATAGTGAAATTACTGGAAAAATTGAAATTTTGTAGAACACAAACACCTCACATACAAACAATAATTAAAGATGCTTGACCAGATCCAGAAACTTTAATATTAAATTTAACAGAATTACTAACAATTAAGAAGAAAAAAATAAACTTTGTAATATACATTATACGAAAACAATTTCTCAAGACTCATCATGTTAAATAAATATCAATATTAATGGAATCCTCGATTTCCAAAAAGTGGATAACGATGATTTTAATGTACAAAAATTAAGAAATAATAAATGGCTAATCGCAGTAGCAAAGCAATTACGAGTTACAACATTTTGTTCAAATTCAAGTGCAATTACGGAAATAATTCCAATAAGTTTCATTTCTAAAATTAGAAGAAAATTGTAGCCCATTCATTGGCACTACTCATGTGTTTGCAAATGATAATGAAAACAAAACAATTTCGACACATCTTTATATTTCACAAATTCCATTTATATCCATAATTTAATAATTTATATTTTAATTAATTTAATCGTTATTATTTTCGTATGAACACTTGTAATAATTTTAGTTTTAAGCAGATAAATAAACATTATTTAGTGATTTTTAAGTTCCCAAATGTAAAATATATCAAGACCTAACATTAATGTCCAATTTATATAATCTCCCAGCAAAACTTACTTAAAATTCGGCCCAAGTCCAAAGTGTGGTTTATGGTCTAAACTAAAACTATGTAATTCTTTTTTTGTGCATGTTTGTTGTATAAATAGTTTACTGTTTGTGTGTGTGTGAGTGTGTGGAGGGGAGTTAGTTGCAGCGATGAATTTTCATTTGGCGCAGACATAATTGGAAACTCTGGCTGCGTTTGCGGAACTCCTAATTTATATGCAAACCCCGGCTTCGCCTCTCTATAAATCCGCACCCTCTCTCATCCCTTGTTCAATCCCGGTTCAATCCCAAACATCCAGCATCATAGCCCACCGTCCCCGCACACAGATCGCCCACAATCTATTCATTTAACTAATCTCAATGACGATCACACAAATAAATAGTAACATTTTGCAGTTTAAACTTTATATAAAGTGTGATATCAATAAAGTAAGCTTCCAAAATGTATCATTAATCAATTCATAAATATCTATTCTAAGAATATATCTCTCATTAAGTACATTTTATCCTAATGTAAAAGAACTAAATTATCATTACCACTAACTCTGTAATTTCGAAACCTATGTAATTGATTATTGATGTAGATAATGTGTGTGTGTATATGCGGTGTACCATCGACGGGTCATTAACGTCTTCGTTAATTTTTCAAGCGCACTCCGGTCGTCATTACGGGATAATGCGAACGGTCGTGGGCGCAATGCCCCTGAGGGAAATTCCATCCCCCCATATCGATTCCGAACGTATTTTTCCGTTTTTCCTGGTAATTTCCGGGCGCGGTCGCACTCTAATCAATCGCGGTGGCCCCGCAACACTGGAAACGACCGTTTATTCCGAAACGGAAACGTCTTACTGTACGACAGTGGGGTGAAGGGGGGGCAGGCGACAACTAAATGCACTCGCGTATCTGCGAAATTTATTTATTTTCTCTACGTTGGAAATAATCTCTCTCTCGAGTGTACATAATTCAACTGGAATATGACTCGCTTGGAAATTTTAATGAACGCTTTCCGCTACGATAAAGGAATTCTCGATGAGAAACTTGAGTGATTCTTTTTTATTTTCGTAATTTAGGGCAATTCGTAGCACACTTGCATAATTTAATGAGTGAAGCATCAAGCTAGTTTAGTTTGATGTTTTTTTTTTTCTATGGTTACCATAGTTACACAAATATATATTCAATGAACAAAAAATATTTATACAGGGTGCATTATGAAAGTAAAGCGCTTGATATTATGGTGATTAATATATCCATCGCAACGAGGTAAAACGGGGTGGGAATGTAATGAAGGGCCCTTCTAATGCAGTTGGTCGTCAGTTTGCTTCAAGAAGTTGAGTGGAAAGACGTGATTCTGAGTGAGGTGTCATTTTCGACTTTGCAACAGGGCGCTTTAACAGTGATACTCAATCAAGTTTTGTGTAGGGCTTGGATTCCTTTCAAAGATGACTTCGTTTCACGGTCATGGTACAAAATATGACCCAAGGCGTTCAATGAGGGCCCGGGGAAGATCGCCAACGAATCCCTTAAAAAACTTGAATCGTGTGTGCAAATTTCAATTTGATTGTATTTCAAGATGTTTGACGATGCTTGAGGCTACCGATTGGCTGTATCAGTGAAGGGGGTTCACTTGTTCAATTTTATAGTAAATCATAATAATTATTTCTTCAAAAAAACCTTAATTATCCTAGCTTACTTCTGACCTACCTCAACGAACTATGCATTGGTTCAGCGTACACATAACCTAATAAACTCTGTCTTATTCTAATTTAATCTTGACCTACCTCGATTATATTAAGATTGTGGTAGGTCAAGAAGACGCCAGGGCAATATAAAATTTATTGAAGTAGGACAAAAGTACGCTACGCTCAGTCTATATACATATTATTAAGAAAGAATAGGCTAACGCATTACTGCTTCAGATGCGCCAAGACTACGCTAGGCAATGCATAATCTATTGAACTACGTCAAAAACAAAGGGCAAAAGAAAAACTATCTATCAGATCTATCAACTGATATCTACCAGAAGTAATTTAATAATTACCATTTTTTTATATGTTGTCACTTGAGGTTTTTCCCTTGACATACTATATTATTTTACGGTTGACAGATTGTATTGTATTGTAATATGACAAGTAACCCATTAATAAAAAAAAAGATTTGTTACCTGTCATCTAATGATCTTAAAACAGTTATATATCATATATTATCTGTCATCTATAATATGTCATCTATCATCTGCCAACTGGCATCTATCAACTGTCAACTATTAACTCTCAGCTGTCAACTGTCAACTCACAATCTTTGATTTTTCAACATCGTTTATATGCATTTATAAATGTTTTAACTGTCAACTGTCAATTATCACCCGTCACCTGCTAACTCCTAGCTTTATGATTTTCATATTGCATTTATCATCGATTAGAAATTTAAAATACAAATTCACAAATAACAAACAACTTCAAATGTAGATTATTAAGAAAACATCAATAAATATAACATCGCAACTGACTATAATCAATTGATAACACATGAGAAAAGAAAATTATTTGTCATCTGCAATTTGTCATCTGTTATTTCTCATCTATCAACTTTTAACTCGTCATCTGTTTTCTATCATCATCTGTCATTTTTTTCATCTGTCGTCGGTCGTCTATCATCTGTTATCTGTCATGTGTCATTGTAATCTGTCAGCTGTCATTTGTTAACAGTCAACTGCCAACGTTCATATGTCATCTGTCGTCTGTTATCTGTCATCTATCAACTGTCAATTGTCAAAAGCCAACTGTCAACTGTCACCTGATTTTTCATCATCGTTTTATACAGGGTGAATGACGAAAAATCTTTGGTGCTGTATCTCGCTTATTTTTTATCCGATTTTAATAAATAAAACATCAAATTAAACCATTTTTAAAAGACTTTAATAGGATCTGAACTGTTATTTTTTCTCGCACCCAGTTTTTGACAAAATACGATCAACATTTTTTTTTCAATTGCTCTGTATACAGGGTGAGTTTTTTTCGATGTTCTCTATGGGGATCTCGGAAACTATAAGAGATAGAGAAACGGTTAAATGGGGAAAGAAGTGTAGATTTACGAGACGAATAAAATTCCACTTTCAAAGTTTTTAAAAAAATCAAGGGTAACTAGATATTTTGAAAAAAGTAAAAAGTGTCAATTTTTTCAAATCAATATACCTCGGTTATTATAACAGATAGAAAAAAACTATAAAGGACAAAGTTTTAGATAATTTTATGCAGAATAATAAAAAATAATCAGAAAATTTTTATCGTCATTATTTTCCGAGATATGACGCAAACTTACATTTTTTTAAATGGAAACCATAGTTGGCTGTGACCTCATTCAAAAGGTAATTTTTTTCTCTTTAATCCAATATGGCATATGGCATAGTTATTTCTAAAAATGAGTGAGTTATAATCATTTTAAATTTTATTATAAATATAAAATGGGTAGCCATGAAAAAGGTGAAAGTAAAACAATTGCAGTTGTTTATAATATTAGCAATATTGTAATTATTAGTTTTACAGAGATAAACAAAAATGAAACAACTGCATAAAGTAATTCTGTAATTATCAATATATCAATGGGAGAGACATTTTAATTATAAAAATATATGGTCAAAGAGTCCACTATTAATACTATTATGACATAAATTACATCTTTTTAAATTTGAATTTATGGCTTTTTGACTATTCTCATGTAAATTGAATTAAATGTTTCAATAACAACTAGTTTATGATCCTCCACAGATTGATATGCTTTTTCATATACTTTGTTTTTTACATAACCCCACAGAAAAAATTCTAAAACGCGCAGATCGGGATTGGTTTATTTTTTCCCACTTATCAGTTAGGAAAAGCATCATTGAAATAATTTGTAAAGCCAACATGTTATGAGGTGGAACACCGTCATATTGGAACTATTTTAATCTTGCTTGTAATGATAAATTTAAACAATCGAGCGTATCTTCAAATGTTTTCTGAAGAAAATGAAAGTAATCATTTTCACTTAGTGAGCTTTCAAAAATATATGGACCGAAAATTATTAATCCAAACACACCATGGATTAAACCCAAATTTAATTTGTAGTTTTCACTCTGAAACTTCTCGTGGATTCTTTTAAGTTCATCTACGTTTAATGTGGCGATTAAAATACCACAATTAGTGAATCGCGATTCATCTGTTCATAATATTTTTTTAAGAAACGTATTATCCTCTTGACAAATGGGTTTATACCACATACAGAAGGCCATTTGATAATTACAAAATTATTATTCTTATGCTGGTTTTTCATTATTGTTTAACTTTGTAAAACTAATAATTACAATATTGCTATTATTATAAACAACTGCAATTGTTTTACTTTCACCTTTTTCATGGCTACCCATTTTTTATTTATAATAAAATTTAAAATAACTATAACTCGCTTATTTTTAGAAATAACTATATCGTATGCCATATTGGATTAAAGAGAAAAAAATTACCTTTTGAATGAGGCCATAGCCAACTAAGGTTTCCATTTAAAAAAAAGTAAGTTTGCATCATATCTCGGAAAATAATGGCGATAAAAATTTTCTGATTATTTTTTATTAATCTACATAAAATTATCTAAAACTTTGTCCTTTACAGTTTTTTTCTATCTGTTATAATAACCAAGATATATTGATTTGAAAAAATTGACACTTTTTACTTTTTTCAAAATATCTAGATACCCTTGACTTTTTTGAAAACTTTGAAAGTGGAATTTTTTTCGTCTCGTAAATCTACACTTCTTTCCCCATTTAACCGTTTCTCTATCTCTTATAGTTTCCGAGATCCCCATATAGAACATCGAAAAAAACTCACCCTGTATATATTTTTATTGATTCGCAAGGAGATTTTTTTTCTGAATAAAAAATTTTGACAAATTTATCCATTCATCAAACTTAAGTCGAGAAATTGAGGATTAAAAAAATAAATAAAAAGTCAAGTACCCATTGTAAACAATATACAAACCCTATTTTAAATGTCAAAAGTGACAGTGACAGCCATTGATACAATACTGCAACGATTTTTAATTATTTCATAATTAAAATGTTGCAATATTTCAAACACTGTACTAGAATTTTGTGCTTCTACAGAAATCGTTTTTCAGTTTTTGAAATCTTGTAACATTTTTATTATGAAATTATTAAAAATCATTGCAGTATTGTACCAATGACTGACACTGTCACTTTTGACATTTGGAATAGGCTCTGTATTATGTTTACTATGGGTATTTGATTTTTAATTTTTTTTTTTAATCCTCAATTTCTCGACTTTGGTTTGATGAATGGATAAAATCGTTTACAAATTTAGATTCAGAAAAAAATCTCCTTGCAGATCAGTACAAAATATATATACAGTGCAATTTGAAAAAAAAAAGTTGATCGTCTTTGTCAAAAACTGGATGCAAGAAAAAATATCAGTTCAGTTCATATTAAAGTCTTTTAAAAATCATTTAATTTGATGTTTTATTTATTCAAATCGGATCAAAAATAAGCGAGATACAGCACCAAAGGTTTTTCGTCATTCACCCTGTATATTCATAAAATACTACAGATTATTAAAATTCGATTAAATAATTAATTACAAAATTAATGAGGATATGTGATTGTGTAGTATTAATAAAATTTTGATGCAATGTGTCATCTAATAATCTTGTAATAAAAAAGTAATTAATTAATTATAAATGTCTCACATGATATCTATAATCTGTCATGTGTCATTAAACATTTGCCAACTATCGTATGCTACCAGTTAATTCTCATCTGTCAATTATAAATTATTATTTGTCATTTATCATCCGTTATTTTTTATCTACCATCTGCCAACTCTCAACTGTTAACTATCAACTGTCAAACTGTTAACTGTCAATTGGTAACCATCAACTGTCATCTGCTAACTCCTAGCTAGAAACTGTTATCAGTCATCTGTCATTTGTCATCTACCATCTCTCAGTTGAAAATTATTAGCAGATGACAGATGACATTTTGCCATTGTGTTTATTATTCATTGTTATCTATAATCGTTTATCTGTTATTTCTCAGAATCTATCATCTATTATCTGTCATCTTTCATGTTTCATCTAATTTTCTATTATCTGTCATCTGCCTTCTGCCTCCTGCCTTCTGTTAGCCAGCTGTTAATATTCATTTGTTAACTGTCAATTGTTAACATTCAATTGTTAACTGTCAACTGTTAACTGTCATCTATTAATTTTCATTTGTCAACTGTCAATTTTTAACCATAAATTGTCATCTGTTAAATCCTAGCTACCAACTGTTATCAGTTACCTGATAACTGATTTTTCTTTTATCATTTATCATCGATTAAAAGTTTAAAATGCAAATTGACAAATAACATAACTACAAATGTCTATTGATAAATAAGACCAATAAATATAAAATTACAAGTGATAATCAATTGATAACATATGACAATAGAAATTTATTTGTCATCGATCAATTATGATCTGTAATTTGTCATCTATCAACTGTCACTTATTATATGACATCTGTCATCTATCATTTTTCACATGTCGTCTGTCATCTGTCATTGTAATCTGTCAGCTGTCATTTGTAAATTGTAAGCTGCTATCTGTTAACTGCTAACTGCCAATAATTATCAGTCATCTGTTACCTGTCATTTATTATCAATTTATGCATTGATGAAATATTATAAATTATTAAATCAATTTATTTATCAATTGTATATTAATGAGTATGTGTAAAATAAAATAGTTATCATCAAATGAAATATTGAAATATCTAGTGCAGTGTTAACGATAATAATTAATATTGAGAGTAATAAATCTCTATGAGCATTACTGCACTAATGTTTTACATAATAATGTAAAAACTACAGTTAACAGTACGGGGAGTAGTTGTTTTAACTATTAGCTGTAGTTTTTACATTATTATGTAAAACATTAGTGCAGTAATGCTCATAGAGATTTATTACTCTCAATATTAATTAGTTATCATCAGTTGAAAATTATCTTCTACCAAGATGTGTCATTAGACATTTACCATCTATCGTATGTCACTAATTATTTCACATCTGTTAATAATGAATTATTATTTGTCATCCACCATCTGTTATTTGTAACCTACTATCTGTCAACTATGAACTATCAACTATCAACTGTCAACTGTTAACTCTCAAACTGTCAACTGTTAACTATCAACTGTTGACATTCATTTATTAACTGTCAACTGTCATCTATCAATTTCTATTTGTTATCTGTCATCTGTTAACTCCTTGCTACCAACTATTATCTGCCATCTGTCATTTGTGATTTGTTATCTACCATTTTTCAACTGTCAATTGTCACCTGTAAACTATCAACTATTAACTGTCAGCTGTTAAAATTCAATTGTTAATGGTCAACAGACTGTTAACTGTCACCTGTTTACTGCCAACTGTTAACTTTCAGATATCAATTTTCATTTGTTGACTGTCAATTGTTAATCATCAATTGTCATCTGTCATCTGATAACTTCTAACTACAAACTGTTATCTGTTATCTGTCATTTGTGATGTGTTACCTACCATCTGCCATCTGTAAACTGTCAGGTGTTAATATTCAATTGTTAACATCCAATTATTAGCTGCCAACTATTAACTGTCATCTCTCAATTTTCCTGTTTCAACTGTCAATTGTTAATCATCAATAGTCATCTGCATCTGCTAATTCCTAGCTACCAACTGTTATCAGTTACCTGTCATTTGTGATTGTTCATCTGTCATTTATCATTGATTAAAAATTTAATATGTATATTAATAGGACACACAAATAAATCTAAAATGACAATCGGCAATCATCTGTGAACAGCGTATGAGGAGAAAAAAAAATAATTTGTCTATCTATTAATTATGATCTGCAATTTATTATCTGTTATTATTATTATTATTTTTCTGATTATTCGTAGAAATGTGTGTATAAATTCTGTATTCGTAATAACAATTGAATGAAATTGTTGTAAAATAAATCACATAAAATTAATTGCCTACTAAAATTCTTAATTGAAACTTATGCAGCGATGATGAAAGAAAAATGGCGGCAGAAGAAAAGCTGAACTATTCATTGTGGTCGAAAACTGTGATGAACCAATGTACAAAAAAAAACTCACGACTGCTTTATGTACGAGGTATGAAATCCCTCTGGTAAAAATAGATATCAACAAGAAGTTAAATATTGATATATATTGATAGTGATAGTGGAATTTATATTATTAGGAAGATGGAAAGTTAAAGGTTGGAATAAATTTGATCAAAAATTTAGATGAAAAGTTTATAGAAAGTTATATTGAAGTGCAAGATTAATAAAATAATCGAAGTGCGTTATAATAGGATACGGAGAATGGGTAAATTGAGAAGAGGCAGATAGAAGTATCGTTTTAAGAAAGACTCCTTGGTAAACTGTGTTGGATAGGAAACATAAAGTTTGATAAAACGGCCACAACACAATTGGAGCACCAAAACGAAAGCCAGGGGAAGAGTGCAGCCAATAGGAATGTGAATGAAATTTAATGAATTTTAAGAATTAAGGAATAGATAGGAATGTGAAATAACTAGAAAACTAGTGAAAGAGAGTTTAATATTATTTATTTGAGTAAATTTTAAATATTGCAATGCCGAACGTGTAAAGAGGAAGCAAAAAAAGGCATGCAGCAAGTGGAGTATCTTAAGAGAGGAGAGAGAGAGAGAGAAGACAATTATTGGCAAACACTTTCCGAGTGTCCAGCCCTTTTTGTCGCCCTCATGAATGTCTTCTTCTGTTGTGAGGGGGCTTTTCCAAAAGCATATAAGAAGATGTAGCTGGTTCTGTTATCTAAGGAGGGTAAACCACTGCTCTCCCTTAGTGCTTTTAGTTGCAAAGGACAAGCATCTCGAGTGCTTCATCAGGGACCATTTGATTTTCTTTAACCTAACATCTCCCTACATGTTTTTGAAGGAGTGGCTACTCGGCCAGAAATGTTTTCTTGTAAGCGTATAAGGAGGCAAGACTAATTCTGTTACCTAAGAAGGGTCATGCGCGTAACACATGAGTTGAAAGCGAATAGGGAACCCGCACGGTGGCAAATAATCATGCCGATACTGGTGAGGGATAAAGTAGCCATCACTGGCATGGAGAAGAAAAAACAGCGGCTGTGGATCGAATAGCAGCCAGTGGCATAGACGTACAGGAAGAAGTAAGAGAGAATAAAGAACAGGAAATCGACATGTCAAGAATTTGGCAGTGGATAAAGTAATGGCCAGGGATATGAACGTAGAAGAAGAAGTAAGTGATGAAAAGAAGAATGAAGAACAGATATGGACAAGCTAATTGTCGACCGAGTAGGTGTTGATAGTTCGCAAAGAAGTGGTAAATTTGAATACTTAGTGTGAGGGTGGAATAAAGTTTAAGAGATTTTCCACAAACTCCCTACTTTCTGAGCGGGTAGTTTTAATTAAAATAAGTTAGATTTCATTTTAGATATAAACATTGTAATGCCATTGTGATGCGCTTATATACCTCTATGCCTACTATATGTAGAGCATCTGGAGTTCCTGGTCAGGGACCGCTTGGTCGGAGAGCTGGATGGCTTGTAAATTCAAATTCGAGTTTGGTGCTCGGGTAACCTCCGTGAAACATTACGCATGATGGAGTGCTGAACCTGCCTGTTCACTGATATTTCGTCCTATACGGAGGATCAAATGTATTTCTTCGCAATCATTAATATTTTGAATAGACAGACCATCACGGTAGCGGAGAGGCTAACACACGGTAAGTCACAGATGACCGCATCACTGTCCACCGTTCAAAAATAAATGAAATACAGTTTATTAGTAAATCAGCGCTCTGCAGGCGCTCATATAAAAAATACACTGCCACACATGCCACGACATCTTATCTCCCATAGGTGATGGTTCATCGGGACATGATGACAATAGAGGCTGGAATAGGAGGCAAACGACCATGTGCAGTCATTGATCCAGGCAGTATAGCTCAAGGTAACTGCGAAGAAGAACAGCACAATGTGGTTATCTAGGCGCAGCACTCCCCTATAGGCATTAAGAAAACCTGGGCATTCGAGTTGCAGATGGCACCTACTACGAAGTACCTGGGTGTCCAAATCGAGGCTGACCCTTCCTGCAGGTTCCAGGTAATATGCGCGGTGCAAGATTGTTATCGAACGCAGGAAGGCTCTCTTATATATGACGAGAGCTAGAAAAATATAAAGTGTAGTTATATTGGTGGCACCTCTGCATCTGGTCTCGTAATTGAATCGGTTAAGCGACCTCGCCGGGATTACATTACAAAGACTTTGAGCATTCATCCTTTCCCACCCGAAAAGGTGGAACACTGGGGAGCAATGGAGTGGGATCACGTATACTTAAACTAAGTTGAGAACGTTAACAGGAAGACAACACGAGATTAACTTAATCTGTGAAAATCAGAGTAAAACTGTTCACGATTATGATAGGGCCGCAGCTCACCTATGCTGCTCTCATGTAGAGTTACACTAGACCCTCACAAATTGCTAAACTCCAGCATACGTAAAATATCTCTCTGAGACGTGTGCTAAATAGAGGAATACGCAAATCCATTGTGACACGAAGATCCCGAGTGTCCTTGAGCATATCAAAGAGATCGATGTAAACTTTTACAGCAAAGCTGATGAATATCCCCCTTCCGGAATAATTATTCCGAAATGCCATGTCACTGCTGATAGTAAACATCGAAGGCCACGTATGATTCTAATTGGCACCCAATTAGCTCCCCAAAACCTTGAGCCACCGTAATCTGCTGCTTCTTTCAAGGAAAGTGCCACTCGGGACGACTGGATCCCCCCAACTTGCAGCGATCATTTCCATTGAGACCAGACTGACCAGAAGACCTTTTGGTCTTGGACTACTAAAACAACAGTGATCGTAGAGGAGAAGTTTTAGTCGGTAGGAGTCCGACACTACCCTACTATAAGGGCGTCCACGCAGGATTTC
Source organism: Ontholestes murinus (assembly GCA_963969525.1). NCBI lineage: Eukaryota > Metazoa > Arthropoda > Insecta > Coleoptera > Staphylinidae > Ontholestes > Ontholestes murinus. The sequence goes on along the minus strand of OZ018391.1, from coordinate 79,930,140 downwards.
CCTTCTTCTTACAAAAAAAAACACGCAGAGAGCTTAGGGAGCTCTAATTGCGAAAACTATAAGGCATGGCCGCGATACGTAAGCGTAGATTTGCATTAAGGATAACTTCAATTTGGAAACTTTGCTAATCGAGTGCGACTGTGTACATCCGAGCGTAGGTTGACATGAAGGATAATGTTTTACCAAGACTTCGCAAATCCGACGCGACCGCATTACCTAAGATTAATTAATAATTAACTGACTCACTAAAATTTACTGATATTGTCTCATTGTCTCATTGATAGGTCCTGGAAGGCCGACAATTCAGAGATCTGGAGTTATCCCGAGGAAAAATAAAATTATACATCTTCCCACTCATTAATCAATTAATAACTGCTCAGTGGATGAAAACGTTTCACACCTTCATCTTGGAGTAGCTCATTAGGAACTGATATATGTGGCATTAGCGTGAGCATCTTGCAATGGGTGCTCTAAGGGGTGGTGAGGAAATATCGCATCATCAAAACGAATGTGGCAATCCTGGAGTTTCGAGCCTATGTAGCAATACTCTCCCGGGAGAACAGTGATAGAAAGTCGGGGAACGTCTTCTGATGGTAATCTAGGTTTAGTGACAACACCAAAGTTGCACGAACACGTCGTTTTATTCCCAATCTAGGACCTTAGTTCTGACTTTTCCATGACCTACTTGCATTGCTTAGAGAAGACGATTACATATACGTGCACTTGGTGTTTCCCAACGATGCAAGGCACACGCCTGCGTAATTTAGTAACTTGATACACCGGATAGAGCAATGTTTTCTGAATGTACCGGGTGCTGTAAGACGTTCCAGCTAAAACTCATTACGATGTCTAATGGAGGCAATGTTTGGCTCAACTCTTTTTTAGGAAAATGTCAGGACCGTACTACTCAGAGCTAACTTTTCGAAAGTCACTACACAGCACAACACTCTGAGGCTCCTTCAGATACGGATGAAGCAAAAAAACTTAGAAAGGAACAGGCGCAGGCATAAATTGTGCTGATCTGAATCTAGAACTATAAAAACCCTTGAACCCTCTACAATCATCCAGGTGGAACTCATAGGAATACTTGTTAGTGTCCAAAAAAATAACTAATCTAAGGATAAAAGGTAGAAACATCTACATCAACATAGATAGTAAAACGAGTCTTATTATCTTAACACATCTTAAATTCTCATTAAAACACAAATAATTGTATTATATGGGGACACTGCCAGTTAAAGAAACACCTATGTATTATATCGCTGAAGATCCCAACTACAGAGAGTGCAACGAGGAATTGAAATTGAGGGAGCATATCTTGTCCCGTTCTGGAAAAATTAAGTACGATCATGGTGAGAACATCGTGGCCATGAAGACCTGTTTCCCAGAAAAATTCCTAACTTTGTCAAGTAAGTAAATAAGTAAAGTGGCTGGAGAGTCCTTCCATCACTGGAGATAGATAGTGGGGCGAATCAGGGGCCTGCATAGTGTGACTTTATCGCCCCTTTTTCCATATCTGTATTAGTGACTTCACCAAATGCAGAGGAGAATCTTCAATCCAAAGCAATCGGGCTGTGGTGTTAATAAATTTCTGCGTTTCACATTGTCATAGAGTATACATTTTTCATCGCCAGCAGCCAGTGCGAAACAACAGGACGGGCACTTTTCGAACGAAGATTATTACCTGCTTAATTAATGGCGTGGTGTACCGAAGAGCACGGTATAAATCCAGGCCTAGATCCACACTCTTCACAAGTCGTCTGCCTTCAGCAGCGACGGTTAGGCTGGTCGGTTCTGTGATTCTAGCCTTTACCCTTATTAATAACATGTAGCCCGTCCCTTGACGTAACTTGGAGGCTCCAAACCGAGGCCAACCCTCGCTTTAGCTGTAGATTATATTGATTTTTCTTGGAGAGGTATTTTAATGCTAAGAGAAGCCTACAAAATGTGGAATACCAGCTGACAAAAAAGAGCTTTACGTCCCGAGGTTTTCTAGAACCCTCAGAAGAATCGAGAAATAGGAAATCCGGAAACGTCTCCTGATAAGGTGTAGCATGCCACCTTATCAGGTGGAGTGACGAAATTCCTCTGAATTTATAAAAATATGCCTCAGACGTCCGTTGTCTCATAAGAGAGCTTTAGCAAATACTTGTTGTTTTGGAATTTGTATTTCATTTCATCGGGAACTTTAAGATAGCATCACTATTATAATCCTTCTGGATTTCTTTCAAATAACTTTCTTTACTAATTTTTCGTACCTGACTGGTTGATACTGAAGTTTATTGATGGTGAATTTTTGAAAGGTAAAATTTTCGATAAACCAATTTTCTGACGTCTGATTTTTTTAAGCATTAAATTTTCTTTGAAAAAACATTTTTCAAAACTCTAAAACTGTTGAAGAAAAGCTTTGGAATATTTTTGAAGATTGTTCTTCAACGGTTTTAGAGTATAGAGGTGCATGGATCTTGGCTCTTTCATAGCCTACTTACATCATATAGATAAGTGCATGTGGTGTTCAAGAGTCGCCAACGATGAATTCCACGCGTTTTTTAATAATAATTTATAATAAATTTCCTCTTATACTTTAGTAATCCGAGGATAATTTAGTAATTAGAAAGGATACATCGGATGGAGTAATATACGGGTACTGCAAGACGTCCTAGATAAAAATCTTTGGTATCTTTTGTAATAAAAGCAATGTGTGACCTAATGTTGTCATGCAATAAATTTATTGTACGTTTTCCTTTGTCAGTATATGGCTGTTTTCGTTCCAATTCTTGACTCAAGCGGAATAATTGACGTTGGTAGTAGTCCGCAGAAATTATTGCACCAGCTCATAATGAAGCACGTTCTTCATATCTCACCAAATACATAGAAGAATCTTCTTTGCAAAACGATAGGGTTGTGTTGATTCACTGGAATTTAACTAATAATTTTTGCGTTTCACATTGTTATAAAGTATCAATATCTCATCTCCGGTAATGATTTTGCACAAGAAATACTTTCAACGCTGTTTATTGAGCAGAGAAAGATCCGCTGTCACTCGTTGATTTTTCTTGGTTTCATTGAATTTTTGCGGAACCCATTTTCTTTATTTTGGATTTTCCCTCTCTCATGTAGGTGTTTGTAAATCAATTGCTTCGATTACTTCCAGCTTTTTTACAAGTTCTTTCTGCACGAAAGTAAAAATAAGAGAAATTACGAACATTAATACAGAAAATAGCCAAATCCTAATAAAAACACATTGATCGACTTATACATTGCGAATGGGCAACAAATAATGAACAAAAGATGTTGAATAAGGCATGATTTTGTCTTCTTTTTTATGAATGCCATAATAATTGATCTCAAGCCAATCGATAAGAACTTAATGATGACATAAAGATCAAAATATCTAACAAACAACAGTTGTTTGCCATCCTGCTAGAAATTGTAAAGTATTCCTCAAGAAGAAAGTATCCAACAAATGACTGTTGCTTACCATCATAAAGTACTCCTCTAGAAAGAAGCTTAGGGAGAGAGTATGATAATTAATGAGAGAGAAAAGAGAGAGATAAAAGAAGATGTATGGGAAATAAATTATACAAGCGACGACTAAAATATAAGATTCTAAAGCTAGTTGTGCCCTCTAATACAATCCAAAGGTCACAATTTCCTAATGTGCTGATAAAAGCCAAAGCTATAATTTTCGAAAGGATGAGGAAATAATAATTAATTCTCAACTTTTAACTCTAAGTATTTACATTTAATAAATTTCTAAATACCTCTACTTCCAACATCCTTATTAGGTACGAATGTTATTTTGCAAACACGTTCAGGTCACGATCATTAAGTTTTAACGTGTCATTTTCCAAAATCGAAGATTGAATTTTCGCCTCGATCGTGAAACAGGTGTGTTTACGAAGTGTCGAGCAATCGAGTTGGCCGTCCAATAGCCGATAGCATTGGAAATTTCGAGGTCACAGCCGGAACGGAGTCGAGTCGCGGCCGCCGTCACTCAAAACGAGAAGAATAACGAAAATCAGCACTCACTCACACACATACACAAACAGAAACGCTCTCTTTATTTACGTTCCTTGGGAAATATGTCAATGTCGACGTGGCTATTTCAGTTCTGCATGTGCTGGCGTTAGTGTGTGAGTATAGCCCAATTACCTCGCTATAGAAAATAACGATAAACCAAAGATTCACGACAGCTGCACGCATATAAATTCGGATTAATTTAATGCTAATTTAATCTTGATGAGTAATCATTTATGTAATGGTATTAAATATTGTAAAGAAGATGATGTATGTACTTGATACTATTGATAATAGTAGTTAGAAACTGAATTGAAAAATTGTTTATGTTTTAAACACAAATAATTATTGGGTCCGAAAGTAAATGTCATCAGAGCATGAGGAAAATTCAAGAATGTTTTGTCACAGGAGAAAAGAAAGATGAAATGAAACATGTGATCGCAAACATCTATTAGTGGATAGGCATCAGATTGTTGAATGGTGAATCATAGTGATTTTTTTTAGTTAAAGAAAATTAAAACTGTTATCACCTGGATTAGATGATAAGTCCCTAAATTGTCTTCTGAATTTTCATTTCAATAGAAGAATTGCCTACTGATATTCATCGTCAGCTACAGTAAATAATGGGTTGAGTTGAAGAACACTATACTGTGAACTCCGCCTTCAGGTCTTGAAGTTATTGTGAATGTATTTTATTTTGTATCATTTTTTAATAACACTTGTAATGCTAATAAACTAAACTAAACCAAACTAAAACACGTAGTAATAGTAGAATTTTTCTTTTATGAAATTATTATTTTCAACTACTGAACAGTTAAGAATTTAATGTAGTTACTTGAGTACATGAAGGTTAAAGTGAAGAAAGGAATATAACTGTATTTTTAATTAAGTTAAGAACTATTATATTTTAATCTTATCAGAAGAAGGAGTAGTTTAAGACATAGAAACAGAGTTTTATTTTAGAGTTTGAACCTTCAATGTATTATTAGAGCAACGTGTACAGCTTTAGACAATAGATGGCACCTTAATGGTATTATCTTACTTTATCTTACTTACTTATCTTGTATTTACGTATCAGAATTGAAGAAAAGTAATTTAATACTTATTAAAGTGCCACCATGTTAAGTACATCATATCATTGTATAAATATAGAACTCTGTGACTAATCCATGAGATCTAATCAGGCTTCTAATAAATTTTAACGATTCCTAAACAAGGCGTTTTCAGGTATCGATCAATTGTACGGAAAAACACTTCAGTCCGAAAGATTAATAATGTAAACCGTCTCCACATACCTGTGTGTGTGTTGCATGTCGACCCCTTTTCCCAGTTTATGTCCCAGGGCGATCAAACTGGGACACGTATACACGTCTTTGCCCCATTCTACCCCCTCCACTACTCTTCGTGCTTCGAGGAAAAGGGCCGCCCGCCAATTTACACTTTTATGTATGTACATACGTGGGCCGGAACAGGCCCGAATTATACGGGGAAAGGCCATGAATTTTTGAAAGTCTTTAAATTATACACACAAAAAAAACATCGACAATACACACGGACGGCGACAGAAATGCAATGCATTGCAAACGTGAAGGCAATATTGGAGGATTTCAAATTTCAATTATTTAAAATAGATGTTGTAGTTTTTTTCAAACCAGAATCGATTTAATAGACAATCTTCAAGAAATAAACAAATACATCATGTGGAAGAATACAAGAAATCATGATTTACGTTTCAAATTGTAAAGTGATTTAATGCTTATGTTTTTGTTTCTTAAATAGATCCTGTAAAGTAAATATTACAATCATATAACAAATTAGAGTACGAATTGAAGAAGTAAATCTAATTGGGTTTAAACATTTCACGTTTTGATTGATGAATAGAACGGAAAAGTGCTTCTTAAGCAAGGGAACATTTATAAAGAGGATAAAAAAACGTATAATATTTCCGTGATTGATGACCTTCCATTCGAATCGCGAAAAGACTTAAAATGAACTGTACTGATATTTCTTGCATCCAGTTTTTGACAAAAGACGATCAACTTTTTTTTTCAAATTGCACTGTATATATATTTTGTACTGATCCGCAAGGAGATTTTTTTCTGAATCTAAATTTGTAAACAATTTTATCCATTCATCAAACCAAAGTCGAGAAATTGATCATTAAAAAAAAATTAAAAATCAAATACCCATAGTAAACAATATACACAGCCTATTCCAAATGTCAAAAGTGACAGTGTCAGTCATTGGTACAATACTGCAATGATTTTTAATAATTTCATAATAAAAATGTTGCAAGATTTCAAAAACTGAAAAACGATTTCTGTAGAAGCACAAAATTCTAGTACAGTGTTTGAAATATTGCAACATTTTAATTATGAAATAATTAAAAATCGTTGCAGTATTGTATCAATGGCTGTCACTGTCACTTTTGACATTTAAAATAGGGTCTGTATATTGTTTACAATGGATACTTGACTTTTTATTTATTTTTTTTATCCTCAATTTCTCGACTTAAGTTTGATGTATGGATAAATTTGTCTACAATTTTATATTCAGAAAAAAAATCTCCTTGCGAATCAATAAAAATATATATACAGTGCAATTTAAAAAAAATGTTGATCGTATTTTGTCAAAAACTAGGTGCGAGAAAAAATAACAGTTCTGATCCTATTAAAGTCTTTTAAAAATGGTTTAATTTGATGTTTTATTTATTAAAATCGGCTAAAAAATAAGCGAGATACAGCACCAAAGGTTTTTCGTCAGTCACCCTGTATATTTGATAATAATTATTTCGTTGTCAAATATGACATAATAAGTTTAATTGAAGTCCTCTCCTTAGAGGAAAAGAAGTCCAATTCTGTAAGATAATGGTGAACCTTCATATGGCAGGCAAGAGTGGAAGACCATTTTATTATGAACTCAAGCCTTTACATGTGCAAACAAAATTTTTGTAAGGATTTGTTATAATTTTCGATTGTATTATGTAAGCACAGTGGATAAATAAATGCTCATAATTTAGTCACAAAATAAATCCTGTATGTGATATCAACTGAGTTTTGGGTTCAATAATTCTATAAATTCAATAAAATTGGTTTCATCATTAAAGTGTAGTTTCTTTTTAAAGTTCTTTATTTCAAAATGCATCACAAAGTAATGTCTTCCACCATCAATCATTAAGTAAATTACGTTTATAGATAAATTTTAAAGTGCAACTCTTGTTTATGGTAAAGGGATTGGAAGGTAGGATAGAGGCCACCCACCCACCCTACATATACTTGGAAACATAAGCCACGAACACTGTTTTCTATTAAGAAATATTTAACTAAATTAATGGGAATGCAAATATTTGAAAAATACAATAAAAATAGTGCTTTAGATTAGGTAATTTTAAACAAATTCAGTGTGTTAAAATATTAAAAATAAATCATCAAATAAATAGAATTAAAAACTTAAATACAATCATCACCTGCTTACTCTTAAAATATATTAAAATTTAAAGTTAAATATTGCTTATTTAATTCACTTACAATCAGAGTTTTATTTTTGTTTAAAAACAGTACAATATTATTTATAATTGAACATTTTTATGTAAAACCCTTGCTCGTGTTTTACTGATTAAAGGGTGGGATAGAGGCCACCCATATACATATACCCTTTTACACACGATCACAATCAGTGTTCTATTTTTTTTATAACCAGTACAATATTAGAGTTGATGTTAATGAATTAAACATATAATATTTAACTTTAAATTTGAATGTATTTTAAGAGTAAGCAGGTGATGATTGTATTAAGTTTTAGGTTCTATTTATTTGATTTTTAATTTTAAATATTTTAACATATTGAATTTGTTTAAAATTACTTAATTTTGAGCACTATTTTTAATATATTTTTCAATTATTCGCATCCCTATCAATATTTTTAAATATTTCTTAATAGAAAATAATGTTCGTAGCTTATGTTTCCAAGTATATGCAGGGTGGGTGGGTGGCCACTATCCCACCCTGTAATTTCATTACCATAAACAAGAGTTTTAATTTATCTATAAACTTAAACTTAATTGAGTGTGGAAGACTTTACTTTGTGATACATTTTGAAATCAGAAACTTTAAAAGAAACTACACTTTAATGATGAACTCAATAAAATTGTGAAGCAAGGGATTTTATTTGGTCAACCCAAAACTAAGTGAAACTACTATTTTTATTATAAATGCTTATCTTAATGGGTGCTTAATTTTAGAAAAAAATCAACCTTAAGCCTTAGCCAATTATTTTAAATTTCTATTTTTGCACATGGATTAAAAAAGAAGAAAAAACAATTGCTATCAGTTCTAAACCACTAAAATTATTTAAAACATAATTTTGCTTTATTATTCTCCAAAAACTTATCTAGAATTGTTTTGGAAATTAAAAAATTATGTCACTTAAACCCTTAGTGGATTATTTAAAAGTTTCACTTTTTACACGGGTTAAAAACAATAGAAAAACAATTCACATCAGTGTTAAACTACTAAAATGGCCAAAAAAACTATTCTACTTTGTTATTCTGGAAGAACTTATCTCAAATTTTGTTAGAATTTAGAAATAATTCAACTTAAACTCTTATTACATTATTTAAAATTTTCATTTTTTTAATGAGTTAAAAATATAGAAAAAACAATTGCCATCAGTTTTCAATTACTCAAATATGTTCAAAAATAGTTTTATTTTATTAATCTATAAAAAAATAATCTTAAATTATTGAAGAATTTAAGAAATAATTCTACTTAAAATTGTGGTTGATTATTTTAAGATTTCATTTTCTCGCATGGGTTAAGACATAGAAAAAACAGTTGTTATCAGTTTTAAGCCATTAAAAAATGTAGAAAATTAATTCTACTTTATTATTCCACAAAAATTTATTTTATATTCATTAAATTTTACTAAAATTTAGAAATAATCGCACTTAAACTCTTATTTCATCATTTAAAATTTTCACTTTCTTATATGAGCTAAAAATATAGAAAAAACAATTGCCATCAGTTATAAATGACTAAAATTTGGTAAAAAAATAATTCTATTTTATTATTCTATAAAAAAAATTCTAAAATTATTGAATAATTAATGAATTAATCCCACTTGAAATTGTAGTTGATTATTTTAAGATTTCACTTTCTCACATGATGTAAAACATAGGAAAACAATTGAGATCAGTATTATACTACTAAAAATGTAAAAACTGAATTCTACTTCAGTATTCTAAAAAGAATATCTCAAATTGTGTTAGAATTTCGCAATAATTGTTGTTAAACCCTTAGTTGAACATTTAAAATTTTCACCTGGATTGGAAAATATAGAAAAACAAATGCCATCAGTGTTTAACTACTAAAATATATATAAAATATATTTAACTTCATTTTCCTGCAAAAATTTATTGTAAATTGTGTTAGAATTTGGAAATAATTGTAATCAAACTCTTAGTTGATTATTAAAAAATTTTACTTTCTTATATGGGTTAAAACAAATAGAAAAACAATTGCCATCAACGTTAAAGTATTAAAATATATTAAAAAATTATTATAATTTATTATTCTGCTCAAAAATATCTTAAATCATATTAAAATTTAGGAATTATTACACTGGAATTTTAAGTTGACAATTTTAAATTTTTACTTTATATATAGGTCTCAAAAATACAAAATTAACAATTGCCATCCGTTCTAAACTACTAAGATATACATAAAAATCATTTGACTTTAATAACCTGCAAGAATATCTTAAATTATGTTAAAAATTGGGATCAATTGCACTTAAACTCTTGGTTAATAATTTAAAAATTTCACGTTTTCATGAATTTTTTTTTTGGTTTAGAAAAACAATTTCCATTGGTGTTTAAGTACTAAAATATATTAAAACAATAATTCTACTTAATTATCCAACAAACACTTATCCTAATTGTGTTTAATTTTATAAATAATTGCATTTAAACTCTTAATTTAAATGTTTAAAATTTTCACTTATACACTTGAGTTAAAAATCTAGAAAAAAAACAATCGCCATCATTGTTGAACTATTAAAATATTTTAAAAAAAGTCCCAGAGTGATTCATAACTTTATTAAACAAATGAACATGGATTTTCAAAATCTTATTCCACCAACCAATGAAATACTGTATCACTAAAAACGTAATTATTTGCAAATCCAAGCACTTAAAAAAAGTGTTTGTGGTTTAAATTTAAATATATATGTAGGGTGGGTGGGTGTCTACTATCCCACCCTCCAATTTAATAATATATTTAAAATAATATATTAAAAGAAGTGAACAAAACAAACAAATTAGGAAATAATTTTTTTTTAGTTAAATGAATATTCAATTTAGTGAAACCCTCGTTAATCTTACAAAAATTGGAGAGTGGAATAGTTACCACCCACCCACCCTACATATATATTTCAATTTAAACTATAAACATTTTTAGGTGCTTTGAATTGCAAACACTTTTGTGAATGTTAGTTAATAAAAAAAACAAAATTAAAATAGATTAGTAAAAAGTAATTTGGTAATGAAAGGCTATTTGTAGCTTAAATTTAATTATATATGTAGGCTAGGTGGGTGGCCACTATCCCACCCTCCAATTTATTAAATAATAAAACGGAATTTACTTAAAGCAGAGAACACAACAAAGAAATTCGGAGATAAAGTTTCTTGTAGTTAAATGAATAATCAATTAAGTAATACCCTCGTTAATCGTACAAGAATTGGAGGGTGGGATAATGGCCACCCACCCACCCTACATATACATTTAAATTTCAACTACAAATAAGATTTGTATTGCATGGAAGTCCAAATTCAAATAATGATTTTGTTTCCTTATTTAATAACAGTAATAAAATATATTTAAAAAAATAATTGACATCCGTGTTAAACTACTAAAATATGTTAAACAACGAATTCTACTTGCATATTCTGCAAAAGCATATCTTCAATTATATTAGAATGTATTTAAAAAAATACATTTAAACTTTTAATTCATTATGTTAAATTTTCACTTTCTTACATGCGGTAGCAAAGTATAGAGAAACAATTGCCATCAGTGTTCAACTACTAAAATATGTTAAAACAACCATTCTACTAAATTATTCTACAAGAAATTACCCTCTTTTGTGTTTAAATTTATAAATAATTCTACTTAAATTCTTGGTTGATTATTTGAAATTTTCACTTTCTCTCATGAGTAAAAAAAACGAAAAATCAAATGCCATCCTTTTTAAGTACTGAATTATGTAAAAAATAAATCTTTCCTTATTATCCTGCAAAAATATATCTTATATTGTGTTAGAATTTTAAGATAATTCCTCCTAAACTCTTAGGTGATAATTCTTAAACTCATTTTTTATATGGCTGAAAAAAATATTTAAAAAATCAATTGTCATCAGTGTTTAATTTTACAAGAACTTATCTTCAATTATGTTAATATTTATCAATAATTCTATTTAAACTTTTAGTTGATTATTTTAAATTTTCATTTTCACACACACATGAGTGTGGAATTGGAAAACAATTGCCATCAACTTTTAAGTACTGAATTATGTAACAAAATATTTTTTCTTTATAATAATACACACATTTTTATTGACAAACTATACATATTTACATTTAAATAATGAATAATGTATGATGTGTTAGTGAGTTAGTTCGTCAAAAGGCTATCGACCAGAGGTCTTTCTGCCTATTTTTTTTTTTTTTTATTATCCTCCAAATATATATCTTGAATAGTGTTAGAATTCAAAAATAATTCCTCATAAACTCTTATATGATTATTTTTAAACTCACTTTTAAGATGACTGAAAGTATATTAGAAAACAATTGCCATCATTGTTTGTATACTAAAATACGTTCAAAGGGTAATTTTACTTTATCATTCTGCAAAAAATTTTAAGAAATAAACTTAAATTATAAGTTGATCGTTTTTAATGTAAAATTTCTCACATTCGTTAAATACATAGAAAATAAACAAATGCTATCAGTGTTCTACTACTAAAATAGGTTTAAAATTAAGTATACTTAATTATTCTACTGAAACCTATTTTAAACTGTGTTAGAATTTAGGAATAATTGCACTTAAACTTTCGGTTTATTATAATTAATTTTCACTTTTTCACTTGCGTTAGAAAAACAGAAAAACAATTGCCATCGGTGTTAAACTATTAAATTATTGTTAAAAAATAAGTCTAGTTTATTATTCTGCAGAAACTTATTTTAAATCGTATTAAAATTTAGTAATAATTATCTTCAAACTAACAGTTGATGATTTTAAATGTACTCTTTTTCACGTGGATTAATAAAATATAGAAAAACAATTGCCATCTATTTTAAAGTACTGAAATATGTTAAAAACGAATTCTGCTTTATTAATTTGCAAAAATTTATATTTAATTTTGTCAGAATTTTGAAATAATTGCACTTAAACTCTCAGTGGATTGTTTAAATATTTTCACTTTCTTTCATTCATTAAAAAATATAGAAAAACAATTGCCATTTGTTTTAAAATACTTAAATGTGTTAAAAACTAATTCTACTTTATTAATTTGTAAAAATTTAGATTTAATTCTGTCATAATTTTGAAATAATTGCCCTTAAACTTTTAGTGGATTGTTTAAATATTTTCATTTTCTTCCATTGATTAAAAAATTTAAAACAACAGTTGCCATCTATTTTAAAGTAATGAAATATGTTAAAAACTAATTCTGCTTTATTAATTTGCAACAATTTATATTTAATTTTGTCAGAATTTTGAAATAATTGCACTTAAACTCTTAGTGGATTCTTTAAATATTTTCACTTTCCCACATTGATTAAAAATGACAGAAAAAACAATAGCTATCAGTGGTAAATTATTAAAATATTTTAAAAAGATAATTTAACTTTATTATTCTGCAAAAAAAATTCTTAATTTGTATTAGAATTTGAAAAAAACACGCTTAGATTTTTAATTGATCATTTTTAATTTACACTTTCTCCCATTGATTAAATTAATAGAATAAACAATTGCCATCTGTTTTTTTACTATTAAAATATGTTTAAAATTAATTGTACTTAATTATTCTATTAAAACTTATCTTAAATTGTGTTAGAATTTGGAAATAATTGCACGTAAATTCTCGCATCATTGTAATAATTAAGTTTCACTTTTTCACTTGGCCTAAAACATGAAAAACAATTGCCATCGTTGTTAAACTATTAAATTATTGTTAAAAAATAAGTCTACTTTATTATTCTGCAGAAGCTTATTTTAAATCGTATTAAAATTTAGTAATAATTATCTTCAAACTAACAGTTGATGATTTTAAATGTACTATTTTTCACGTGGATTAATAAAATATAGAAAAATAATTACTATCTGTTTTAAAGTACTGAAATGTGTTGGAAACTAATTCTACTTTATTAATTTGCAATAATTTACATTTATTCATGTCAAAATTTTTAAATAATTGCACTTAAATTCTTAGTGGATTGTTTAAATATTTTCACTTTCTTTCATTTATTAAAAAATATAGAAAAACAATTGTTATCTATTTTAAAGTACTGAAATATGTTGAAAACTAATTCTACTTTATTCATTTGTAGAAATTTATATTCAATTATGTCAGAATTTTGAAATAATTGCACTTAAATTCTTAGTGGATGGTTTAAATAATTTCATTTTCTTCCATTGATAAAAAAATGTAGAAAAACAATTGATATCTGTTTCGAAGTATTGAAATATGTTAAAAACTAATTCTACTTTATTAATTTGCAAAAAAATACATTTAATTCTGTCAGAATTTTGAAATAATTGCACTTAAACTCTTAGTGGATTGTTTAAATATTTTCATTTTCTTCATTGATTAAAAAATATAGAAAAACAATTGCTATCTGTTTTGAAGTACTGAAATATGTTAAAAACGAATTCTACTTTAATTCATTTGCAAAAAATTACATTCAATTATGTCAGAATAATGAAATAATTGCACTTTAACTCTCAGTGGATTGTTTAAATATTTTCACTTTCTTTCATTCATTAAAAATATAGAAAAACAATTGCCATCTGTTTTAAAGTACTGAAATATGTTAAAAACTAATTCTACTTTATTAATTTGCAAAACTTTACATTCAATTATTTCAGAATTTTGAAATAATTGCACTTAAATTCTTAGTTGATTGTTTAAATATTGTAATTTTCTTCCATTGATTAAAACATATAGAAAAACAATTGCTATCTATTTTAAAGTATTGAAATGTGTTAAAAACTAATTCTACTTTATTAATTTGCAAAAATTTACATTTAATTATGACAGAATTTTAAAATAATTTTACTTAAACTCTCAGTGGATTGTTTAAATATTTTCATTTTCTTCCATTGATTAAAAAGTATGAAAAAACAATTGCTATCATTGATAAATTACTAAAATATGTTAAACAATTAATTCCACTTTGTTATTATGCAAACACTTATATTAAATTGTGTTAAAATTAGGTAATAATTCCACTTGAACTCATAGTTGATTATGTTGAATTTTGACTAACTCACGAGTTGTAAAAAATATAGAAAAACAATTGCTATCATTATTAAATTACAAAAATATGTTAAAAAATTAATTCTATTTAATAATTTTGCAAAAATTTCTATTCAATTGTGTTAGAATTAAGAAATAATTACGCTTAAGCTCTTAGTTTATTATTTTTAATATTCACTTATTTGCATGAGTTAAAAGTACAGAAAAACAATTGCCATCAATGTTAACCTATTAAAATTTTTATAAAATCTATTTTATTTTATTATTCTATAACAAAATTAAAGTATTTACATTGAATTTTAATAATAATCGTACTCAAATTTCAAGGCGATAATTTTTAACTTTCGCTTCTTCATCTAGTTTGAAGATAATAAAAAACGAATGCCATCAGTACTAAACTGCAGTTTAAACATTATACTTCTTTTTTCCCTTCATGTTTTTATCCTTTTCGTCCCCTTTTTTATAATCTTAACTTTATTCCTCGTAAAAAGCGATAAAAAGAACATAAAACACAAATATTCGTCTCTATAGAAGTTATCCATTTTTTTAAAGAATTTTTGTGTTTAAAACTATCTGCAAACATGTGTTTCGATCTTTTAGATCTCATCAGTACAGTTTTATAATTAACGTGATTATAAAACAAGCAAAAGATTTACTAAATTAAATATAATGCAAAATTTAAAACATTTTCATCCCTAAATGAGTTTTGTTTCTATTTTTCTACATTGTTATTACAAACACAATAATGAATAAATAATTGCTTTACATGAGTAAATACTAGTACTGTTTAAAACTTATTATAAGTCGCGTCTCTTTGTAGGTATTACGTGTACATGTAGATCAGAGTAAAGGTGTTAAAATCAAGTTTAGGTCGAGAAATGAACAATTGAAAGTTTCTTAAACCGTCTATGTGCATGCAAGGTTGAAAGTGGCACGAAATACATGTTTTTTTAATGCATAATAAATACTGGTATGCACGATTAATTTAAATTATACAATATACTACATTACTGGCTTGTGTTATAGAGATAAAATTTGATTAAAAAATATATTCTGATAGAATCTTCTTCATAAATCATTTTACTAAGAAATTAATATTATGGGATAATAGGAATTGATTTTAAATGATTAAACGTTAAATTTTTTTAATAATAATTTTCTTAATTATAATTCCAAGTAAAGAATAATTACGTTCAAATATAAACAAGCTCGTTTGATTTTTGTGAGTTACGTAAAGATAAACTTGATTAATTAATTAACAAGCTTATTGATTATATAATTTTATATAAAACGTTAATATAAGATAAAGTTGACATTGTGAATAAATATAATAATAAATAAGAAGTAAGAAATAAATTCTTAGTGTGATTTTATTATTTTTATTGGATTACAGATGCTGTTCCTACTAGTTACCTAAGACCGTCAGTTTTTGACATTTGAGGTCGATAAACAAAATTCAAAGGTGCAAGTGAACAAGTGAACATCACCGCGACCATCCCCACCACTCCGTCAGCAAAAAACAAAAGAGCGAAAAGCGGTCCTTTGTCCGGGACAGCCCCGCCTTTTTCTTCAGGCGGGAAATTTACCTTTCTCTCAGTGCACGCAATCCACCGGCACCGGCGGCAGTAGCGCAGTCGGTCCAGCCAATCCTTCGGGTGGCACAAAGTACACCGAAACCGGTCACACCACAACGAACGGGGGGAACGGACAGTGTGTTAAAGAGAGGGGAGGAAGGACGGAGAGGCGAATTTCTCGTGTAGCGAAACGTAAACGAGTGGCGAATGTGCGCGCTGCGCTAGCGGCGTTTTGACTGCCGCCGCTCGCAGATAAGAGGCGCCGCGACGCCACCACCACCACCACCGCCAGGACGGTCCGAGCGCCATCTGTCTGCTCACGGCGGTCCGCCGCTTTATATATTTATTGTTTTGGCCGTTCCGCGCGCCCACACGGAAATGCGGCACGCGGAAAAGTGGGAAAACGGTCTCCTTTTCCTAATATTTACTCTATTCGACGGTTGTTGTTTACGTTCCATTGCATTAAGTCGATGCGTTTAAATGCTACACACAATCGTTAAAATAAACGTTCGACTTATCAACGCGCAAGTTTCTCAGCTAGTTAAGTTGCCTATATAAATAAACTTCGGAAAATTATTTGCAAACCATTACAGGCTCTTACTTTCAACAATATAATCTCATTGAGAATAACTACAAAAGATTCAATTGATGTATTTAAAAGTTTAAAGCATTGGAAGTATAAAGAGTAAAGCAATAATATTATTTAACCTACAATTCTCAAATTCAAATTACTGAAACGAATTTCTTATTCGTGACCTTTCTAAAACTTTGTGAATATCTTAACAGTATAATATTGGAGAACGTTTTTAATTATGACAATTTATATTTCAAGATGTATTATATTGGGAATATTATAGCAACGATTCTTACCAAAACTACTTTAGGCTCCTCAAAATCTAAAAGATTAAATATTTCTACGTTTCATCCCAATAATTTTACTAACAGTCCTGATATTTTTTTATGGTACACTTATATACAATCTTGCCTTGTGAAAGAATATCCAAACTGTTGGCAAATTATAGTTTGTACGCTCAAACGAAAATAACTTATTTTAAAAGTAAAAAGGATTTTGTCCGTAAATAAAGTTATTATTCAACTGATTGAGGTTGTAGGCACTTACTTCGTGATACATTTTAATTAGATGAAAAATAAAAAATACTTTTACTTAGTTAATATCACAATGTTGTGATATTAATTAAGTAAAAGTATTTTTTATTTTTTATTTAAAGTTATTATTATTATTATTATTTATCCTAAAATAGATCATTCTAAGAAGTTCACTGATTCTTGAAAGTGTTAATTTACCCTTAATACAGTCGATAATATTGACTTTTGAAAAATAGCGTACATACCCTAATATATTATACAGGGTGAGTTTTGTTAGATGTTCTCTATGAGGATCTTGGAAACTATAAGAGATAGAGAAACGATTAAATGGGGAAAGAAGTGTAGATTTACGAGACGAATAAAATTCCACTTTCAAAGTTTTCAAAAAAGTCAAGGGTAACTAGATATTTAAAAAAAAAAGTAAAAAGTGTCAATTTTTTTAAATCAATATATCTCGGTTATTATAACAGATAGAAAAAAACTCTAAAAGACAAAGTTTTAGATAATTTTATGCAGATTAATAAAAAATAATTAGAACATTTTTATCGCCATTATTTTCCGAGATATGACGCAAACTTACATTTTTTTAAATGGAAACCATAGTCGGCTATGACCTTATTCAAAAGGTAATTTTTTTCTCTTTAATCCAATATGACATTCGACATAGTTATTTCTAAAATTAAGTGAGTTATAATCATTTTAAATTTTATTATAAATGAAAAAAATGAAAGTAAAACAATTGCAGTCGTTTATAATAATAGACCATTTTTTTTTATAAATTAATCATTTAAAACAATTTTAACAACAGAAATTTTATATTTTCTCAAACGGTTATATAAATTTATGTTACAAATAATTTAAATTTATCGCAAAAACATATTTAAATTTGCTATTGTTTCTTGGTTTCTTGTAACTGTACTAAAAACAGTTGAAATTCTATCAATTAAAACCACGTATAAAATAATTCTTGTGTAGTAATAAATTACCTAATCAAAAATTGATTACACTTTTTACACAGTGTTAATTAAAACTTAAACTTAAAAAAATAGAAAATCTGCAAAAACTTACTTGAATAATTAAATTTCTACTAAAACAAGTGCATCTAAAAACAGAAGACACTGTATAGAAAAAACTATTAAAAAATTTTAACAAAGTGAAAAAAAGCCAATTCAAATTGTTTGTAAAATAACAGTGTAATATACTAAATTTAAAAAAAAACAATTGAAAATTTGCAGCTTAAAACAATTGATAAAATCAATATCGAATCGAATGTTTGCACTAACAAAAGTTCTTATTTGCATTTTGTAAATAAACAAATTCCGTTTTTTTTTTAATTTTAAACAAATTAAAACTGTTATTTATAAAATTTTCTTTTTTTTGTGATTCTTGCAAATTTTCAATTGTTTATTTTTTTATTTAAAAATATCATAATTGGATTTTAAACTTTTCATTAATTCAACATTTATTTCTATTTTTGAAAGAAGTGTCAAATACATTTTGTTCTTTTGTTTATTTCTTTTTGTTGAAAAAAATTATTGACAATTATTTAAAACTGTATTTATAAAATGTCAATTTTTTGAATTTTGAATTTTGAGAATTTTGAATTAAATTTTTTTTTATTAAAAAAATGGAAACTTTTTATCAATTAAAAATTTATCTTTATTTTGAAAGAAGTTAAATTCATTTTGTTCTTTTATTTTATTTAAAAAAAAAAGTTTGGCAGTTTTAAATAATTGTCAATCATTTTTGTTGTTTATTTATAAAGAGACATTTTTGAATTATGAATTTTGAGAATTTTGAATTTTGACTTTAGAATTTGGAGAATTTTGAATTTGAAAAATGTTTGAAAAAAGAACAGATTTGGGTAAACGACAATCATTGACAATATAAATTTTTCAAAAAAAAATAACAAATGAATTGACAATTATCTAAAACTGTTTAATTATAAAAAGGCATATTTTTGAATTTTAAATTTTGAGAATTTTGAATTAAAATTTTTTTTGTTAAAAAAAACAATTGAATTTTAAACTTTCATCAATTTAAAATTTACCTTTATTATGAAAGAAATCAAATTTATTTTGTTTTTTTTTATTTTATTTTTAGAAAAATTGACAATTTTATTGTTTATTTATAAAAAAAAGCATTTTTTGAATGTTGAGTATTTTAAATGTTGACTTTAGAATTTGGAGAATTTAGAATTTGAAAAATGTTGAATTTAGAATTTTTAATATTTTGAGAGAGAGAATAACATCTTTATTAGAACATTTTTTTACAAACACAGTTTATGGAAATACAAGTAATGCAACAATATGGTTAGTCTGTCCTTTTGGGCTATCGACCATCGGTCTTTCTGCCCTGTCTTGACTCTAAGTTTTGTGTGAAAAATAAATATCTTTGCTAGCTAGCTTAACCGTCTGGATGATTCGAACTAATGAATTGATGTAGTGTGATTGATGGGTGTTTATGTTTGGGGGGGATATTCGGGTTTCGGGGAATGCAAAATTTATTCAGTAGGGTAACATTGAAGGGGTTATTGGCAAATTTGATATTTAGGCTATTTATACGTTGGGATATTGGAGTGACTTGGGTGGTTTCATAGAGGAGCGCATTAGAAGGATTGTGTAGGGGATTAATAGGGTGTCTGAGTTTAGTAAGGGAACGTAGGGCTGACCTTTCGGCTACATTTAAGTGTTGGAGAGTGGAAGGACGGATTTGGTTAAGTAGGATCGCACTGTAATCAATAAGAGGTCGGCAAATCGATGTGTAGATGTTTACGGCTGTTTTAATGGAGATGCCTTTGTTCTTATATGTGAGTGCACGGAAATGCCGAGCTCTTATCTTAATTTTGGACTTAATTGATTGTGCGTGGATCGTAAAGGAAAGTTTGGAATCGAAAAGGACGCCTAGGTATTTACAGGGGTTGGAGGGGTGGATGTTGGAATTGTTGATATTAATAGAAGGGGAATTCGGTGTGATTTTATGGTGAGGGATAAATAATTTGGATTTGGAAGGGTTTACTTTCATACGCCATTTGGAACACCAGGATTGTATTGCATCGAATGATGATTGAAGGGATAATTGGGCGGCTTGGAGAGTTGGGGCGTGGGTAACCAGGGCAGTGTCGTCGGCAAAGAGGAGGGCGTATCTAGAGGGATGGAAATATGATGGGTTGGAGTCAAATATATCGTGACAGAAAATGTTGTACAGAAGGGGGGAAAGAGGAGAACCTTGTGGTACCCCCTGGTGGATGGGAAACGGATCGGAATAGGTTTGTTTGATTCTAATTTTACAGGTTCTGTTGGTGAGGAAGTTGTAGATAATGATGATTAAATGGCGAGGGATATTGAGCAGGAAACATTTGTATATGAGGCCAATATGCCAAACCGAATCAAAAGCCTTTTGTATATCAAGGAAAAGAATTGTTGTTTTATGTCCTTCGAGGTGATTGGTTTGGATATTGGAGGTTAAAATGGATAGAGGATGTAAGGTTGACTTTTGTGGCAGGAAACCAAACTGGTATTCAGGGATGTGGATGTTGGCGGATTGAAGGAGTTTTTGTTTAATGAGGGATTCGTAGAGTTTACCTATGACTGGGAGGAGTGTGATGGGGCGGTAACTGGATACTAGGGTGGGATCGTTGTCAGGTTTGGGAATACAGATTACAATACCTTGCTTCCATTCTGTGGGGAAAAATTGATGGGAATAACAATAATTGAATATTTTCAATATAAACATATGGATTTCATGGGAGAGTTTTTTTAGGAGTAGACGAGGAATTTTGTCGTGACCGGGGGAAGAATTTTTACCAGAGTGCAGTTGTATGTAGTAATCGGTCTCGTCTAGTGAATCGTCGATTGGAGGGGGCAAGGGTATTTTATAATATGAATTGAACCAGTCCGTAACTGTACTATAAAAGTTGTTGTCGTATTCGTGGCTGTATGATTTTTGAAACGTCCTCTCTAACTGTCCTGCAAATGCGTTCGCTATTGATGTATCGTCAGTCAGTATCTAACCGTCAGTTGGGTCTTTTATATTAGCAATGTTGTCTGATTTTTTATATTTAGAAAGCTTCTTTATTTCTGTCCAATATGTTTTTCCATGACTGTTATTTATTTTTTGACAAGCTTCCAGCCATGTATGTTTTTTATATTCTGTAATTAGTAATTTAATTTCTTTATTTAATTTGTTAAATTTGTTTTTGATTGAACTGTCCTCGTAGAATTTACTGTCTCGGTATAATTGTCTCTTGTATTTCAGCAGTCTAAGGATGAACTTGGGTAGGGGATATTTATAATGTTGTTTTTTTAGTTTTGGGGTATGCAATAAAATAGTTTCTGATAGGGATGAACAAAATTGGGAAATAATGTTAGGATTAATGTCTTGCGTAAAATCAAATGTCGATGTTATGTCGTTAATAACCTTATTCATATTGCAACTGTGGTAGTGATGGATATATTCCGGAGGGGATGGGGTGGATTGAGATTGGGTATTGAAATCAAACTGTATGGATAGGTGGTCGGAACATAGATCTGGGATTAATTTTATGGAATGGATTAAGTGACGGATGTTGGATGTACATAGGATTAAATCGGGAGTTGATGATTGACTTTCACTCATGATAAAGGTTGGTGGAGTTGGGATTTTTGTGAAATTTGAGTTGGAGAGGAAGAATTGGATTTGACGGGATTTCCTTCTATTGACGTTAAAGTCACCAATTATAATTACGTGGTCGTAAAGCGACGCCTTTGTGAATATTGTATCGTCAATAGAGGAATGTGGATGGATGTAAACTAGGAAGACATGTAGGGTAAAATGGGTCGTTGGTAGGGTAAAATGGAGACATTCATTCAGGTGGTTATTAATGCTGGGAGGGTTGGCTTTTCCATATGATAAGGATGGGTGAAAAGAAGCTATAGAACCTCCTCGTTGGTTTTCGTTTGAAATAGTGGAAGGAATTTGGATACACTTCCAGTTATTAAAGTTAAAACTGTCTGTAGTTTTAGTTTCAACGAGGAGGTTTATATGGATGGGATTATTGGATAGGTAATGGGCAAGTAAATGGGATTTGTTACGGAGGGAATTGATGTTGGAATAAAGGATACGTATGTTAGCCATTGTTTACCTGCACATTACCTGTGTAAACACCAGATATTGGGAGAACGGGGGGGATGACATCGGGGAATTTCAGGTCGAACATAACAATGAACATGCGGTTTCCTGAAAACGATACATGAATGTCAATGTCGAAAGATTCAATAAATCTTCGTCTGAGTTTTTTTAATAGTTCGTTGCGGTCTACAGCTGAGGGCCTGTTAACTTCCGTGGCGTACGTGTCAAGTATGTAATCGTGTAATGAGAATGGCTTATGAACGCGTATGTGTTTTGTTGTTGACCTGTCCATGTCTGCAGTTTTTTGGTTAGTTAAATGAATCTTTACATTTGGGATTCCCTCGATCGGCTTGGTGGGTCTTTTCTTGCATTTTTGGGACCACGCTGCGTGTCCTTCTTCTTTGCACGCCGTGCATTTTTCTGGGAGCGTTGTTGTGCATGAGGATGTGTTGTGTGTTCCTCCGCATTTCGCGCATTTGATTTCGTTTGTGCAATCAGCTGTTTTATGGGTATATTTGCAGCATTTGCTGCACGGTGTTGGAATTGGCTCGGGCGCTGTACTTTCTACAACCGGGTATATTTTACACATATACGGGAATTTATTTAGCAGTAGACGGCTATATGCTTCGTATGAGGCGGTGATTATTCGTATGAGGGATGTTTTTTCATTTGTTTGTCTGGAAGTGATGCGTTTGCAATAACGATGGTTGATTCCCATTTCATTTAAATGTTCGCTTATCATATTGTCGTTTATTTCAAGTTCAACCGACTTGATAATGCAGCTGTACGACGGAGCTGATTTTTTTTAAATTTTGAGTTTTGAGAATTTTGAATTTTAAAGAAATAATAAAAAAAACAAATTTAGGTACATGACAATCATGGACAATATCAATTGTTCAAAAAAAAACTTGAATTGACAATTATTTAAAACTGTTCATTTATAAAGACATTTTATTGAATTTCAAATTTTGAATTTTCAATTTTGAATGTTAAATTTTGAATTTTGAATTAAAATTTTATTTATTAAAAAAACAATTGAATTTTAAGCTTTCCATCAATTAAAAATACCTTTATTTTGAAAAAAAACAAATTCATTTTGTTCTTTTGTTTATTTTCTATTTTTAGAAAAAAAATTATTAACAATTTTATTATATATTTGTAAAAAAAGCATTTTTGGAATTTTACATTTTGAATTTTAAGAATTTTGACTTAAAAACTTGGAGAATTTTTAATTTGAAGAATGTTGAATTTTGAATTTTTGATATTTTGAATAGTGAACTTTTTAAATTTTGGATTTTGAGAATTTTGAATTTTAAAGAAATAATAAGCAAAGAAAACTAATTTTAATTTTGAATTTTGAATGTTGAATTTTGAATTTTCAATTTTGAGAATTTTGACTTAATTTTTTTTAAATTAATAAAACAATTAAATTTTAAACTTTTTATCAATTTATCAATTTATTTTCAAAGAAGTTAAATTCATTTTGTTGTTTAATTTTTTGTTTAGGAAAGAAATGATTGACAATTTTATTATTTATTTATAAAAAATGGCATCTTTTCAATTTTTAATTTTGAAATTTGACAATTTAAAATTTTTACTTTAACATTTGGAGAATTTTGAATTTGAAGAATGTTGAATTTTTAATATTTTGAATTCTGAACTTTTTAAATTTTGAATTTTGAGAATTTTAAATTTTAAAGAAATAATAAATTTTAAAAAATGATTTAGCTAAATGATAATCAATTTTTCCTAAAAAAAAACAAATGAATTGACAATTATTTAAAACTGTTTATTTATAAAGAGGCATTTTTTGGATTTTCAATTTTCAATTTTGAATGTTGAATTTTGAGAATTTCGAATTAAACATTTTTTTATTAAAAAAACAATTGAATTTTAAACTTTTTATCAATTCAAAATTTACCTTTATTTTGAAAGATGTTAGATTAATTTTGTTCTTTTGATTATATTTTTATAAAAAAAATTATTCACAATTTTATTGTTTATTTATAAAAAAGCATTTTTTTAATTTTGAGAATTTTGAATTTTCACTTTAAAATTTGGAGAATTTGAAGAATGTTGAATTTTGTATTTTTAATATTTTGAATGCTAAATTTTTTAAATTTTGAGAATTTTGAATTTTAAATTTTGAAAAAATAAAAAAAAAATAAATAAAATACAGATTTACGTAAATGACAATCATTTTTTCCAAAAACAAAACAAATGTATATTTAGTAAAATAGTGTATTTGAATTCCTTTAAAATAACCTTCAATTAATGAAAAAATTGCAATAATTAAGAAAAAGTTAAATTAACAATTGTGAAAATGGAAGAAAAACAATTGCTGCTTTTATAATGTACATTGTTTTTAAATTTACTGTAATAATTGACATTCTAATTAAAAAATTTATTCATTTAAAAAAAAAGTGTTATGCAAAATATTTATTGTTTACAAATTAACGAAATTCTATATTCTATATTCTATATTCTATATTCTATATTCTATATTCTATATTCTATATTCTATATTCTATATTCTATATTCTATATTCTATATTCTATATTCTATATTCTATATTCTATATTCTATATTCTATATTCTATATTCTATATTCTATATTCTATATTCTATATTCTATATTCTATATTCTATATTCTATATTCTATATTCTATATTCTATATTCTATATTCTATATTCTATATTCTATATTCTATATTCTATATTCTATATTCTATATTCTATATTCTATATTCTATATTCTATATTCTATATTCTATATTCTATATTCTATATTCTATATTCTATATTCTATATTCTATATTCTATATTCTATATTCTATATTCTATATTCTATATTCTATATTCTATATTCTATATTCTATATTCTATATTCTATATTCTATATTCTATATTCTATATTCTATATTCTATTCTATTCTGTAGTCTGTATAGTCTGTAGTCTGTAGTCTGTAGTCTGTAGTCTGTAGTCTGTAGTCTGTAGTCTGTAGTCTGTAGTCTGTAGTCTGTAGTCTGTAGTCTGTAGTCTGTAGTCTGTAGTCTGTAGTCTGTAGTCTGTAGTCTGTAGTCTGTAGTCTGTAGTCTGTAGTCTGTAGTCTGTAGTCTGTAGTCTGTAGTCTGTAGTCTGTAGTCTGTAGTCTGTAGTCTGTAGTCTGTAGTCTGTAGTCTGTAGTCTGTAGTCTGTAGTCTGTAGTCTGTAGTCTGTAGTCTGTAGTCTGTAGTCTGTAGTCTGTAGTCTGTAGTCTGTAGTCTGTAGTCTGTAGTCTGTAGTCTGTAGTCTGTAGTCTGTAGTCTGTAGTCTGTAGTCTGTAGTCTGTAGTCTGTAGTCTGTAGTCTGTAGTCTGTAGTCTGTAGTCTGTAGTCTGTAGTCTGTAGTCTGTAGTCTGTAGTCTGTAGTCTGTAGTCTGTAGTCTGTAGTCTGTAGTCTGTAGTCTGTAGTCTGTAGTCTGTAGTCTGTAGTCTGTAGTCTGTAGTCTGTAGTCTGTAGTCTGTAGTCTGTAGTCTGTAGTCTGTAGTCTGTAGTCTGTAGTCTGTAGTCTGTAGTCTGTAGTCTGTAGTCTGTAGTCTGTAGTCTGTAGTCTGTAGTCTGTAGTCTGTAGTCTGTAGTCTGTAGTCTGTAGTCTGTAGTCTGTAGTCTGTAGTCTGTAGTCTGTAGTCTGTAGTCTGTAGTCTGTAGTCTGTAGTCTGTAGTCTGTAGTCTGTAGTCTGTAGTCTGTAGTCTGTAGTCTGTAGTCTGTAGTCTGTAGTCTGTAGTCTGTAGTCTGTAGTCTGTAGTCTGTAGTCTGTAGTCTGTAGTCTGTAGTCTGTAGTCTGTAGTCTGTAGTCTGTAGTCTGTAGTCTGTAGTCTGTAGTCTGTAGTCTGTAGTCTGTAGTCTGTAGTCTGTAGTCTGTAGTCTGTAGTCTGTAGTCTGTAGTCTGTAGTCTGTAGTCTGTAGTCTGTAGTCTGTAGTCTGTAGTCTGTAGTCTGTAGTCTGTAGTCTGTAGTCTGTAGTCTGTAGTCTGTAGTCTGTATTCTGTATTCTGTATTCTGTATCTTCTTTTCTTTATTCTAAATTTTTGAATAAAAACAAGCATTAAATCAAAAATGAGTTTAGATTTAAGAAAAAAATAATTGTGTACAATAAACAGTTTTAAATAATTGATAATCTAGTAAAAACATATTTTCTTCTTAGAAAACAAATGAATATTTGATAACAAAAGTATTTGATTTTTATGTGCACCAAAACATTTTTTCCAAGAATAAAATTCAAAATACTTTAAATAACAGTTGAAATTTGTCAAAATACAATTTTACTCGAGAATAAAACAATGAACATAAATCACATAGAAGAATCAAGTTAGTAAATATCGATTTATTAAAAACAGTTAAAAATACTATTACAATTAGTTTAAAAATTCAAAATTCAACAGTTGAATTTAGATAACAAACAATCGATATGTGTAACTTTCAAAAAATATATATAAATTATGAATAGCGACAGTTAAGATAATAAAAACAGTTGAAAATTTGACAAATTGACTTTTTTAAATAAACAGTCTTAAATTTGATTAAATAATTCACCGTCCATTAAAAAAAAAGACAATTTCTAGAAAGGAAACAAATGAATATTTTCAAAATACACATTTAAATTTTTATGAAAATAAAACAAAAACAAAATAAGAAATTTTTTTGTTTACAAAAAAACTGTATGCAAAATATAAAAAACAAAAAAAAATATGTAAGAACAAACATTACTTTATATAATTTATAAGATTATGCAACAGTACATTAATTTTATAAATAAATTAATATTAAAATCAATTAATCAATTTTATAATTATAATGTAAATGTCTGGCAGTCTTCTTTGTATATATGCAACCTAATATACACCTATTAATTTTTATTAAATACATAGTTAAAACACAAATTTTACTTTATAACAATATTTAACTAATAAATTCACTTCATTTATAGTATTAAATTATATTTAAAATTATTTATTTGCGAGTTTATTTTAATCACTTTCACTTTCAACGGATTGTGAATGTTGGCACCACTTGAGAAACAATGAGGTGTTTTTAAACCGGTCGAAACGATCAACAAATGTTTGACGTTAACCTTGTAGTTGTTTGGTTTAGGTTATATTTACATTCTAAATGGTATTTTACGTGCGCGAAGGCCGCTTGGAATAATGGGGTGGATGCTGAAACACTATGAAGACCCCGAGGTGCACCACATCCAGTCGGACGTCTTCGTCATTGGCAGGGACAAGCAGGCGGACCTCATCTGCAGGAACATCCTCGTCTCCAAGTATCACTCCAGGATAACACAGGAGAACGATGGGACGCTGGCAGTCGTTGATTTAAACGTAAGTGATTCAAAACAACACCGAACGTTGTGAAACAGTGTGTGTCAGGGGTTATTAATTGTTATTTTTGATCGTTGCATCGACTACTTGATGTAATTGAGAATTTCTTTATTACACATAAAATAGTGCGTCGTGAAACAATGGCGATAATTAAACAATTGTAATTGTTTGTAAACATAATTTTTTTTATTGTATTAATAGTATATTACGTGTACCCTGTATTATTATTTATTATTAAGTAATACCTTAATTAATCTAAGGTATATAGTACTTAAAATGTACCAAATTTTAGGTAAGTTAATTATTAAAATTTTAATACGATTAATCAATTTGATAAATTAATTAAATAAAATGATTGAGTTACGTGAATCAAATTAACTTGACGAATTAAGTGCTAATAACTTTTCTTCATACTTTTATTTCAATGTATATTTGGTAATTCAAATAAAAGTGTGTGAAGAAAAGTTTATTCGTCCCAAGTAATTGAAGCATTTCGTTTTACAATTACTAATTTACCTTTTTGTTAAATCAAGTTTGTGATGGATGATTAAAAAGTTTGTAGATTAACTCTTTCACGTACAATTAGTTTTGAAAGTATTGTGCTCGTTCCTAAGATATCTTGGACGTATGCGGGAAATTTTTAAGGTTTATGGGGGTGTATTTGCATCAAAACTATTATAATCAAGCCGCTGAAAAAAATACATAAAAATATGTACACAAATTCACTAACTCAATAATTTTAAACATAGAACTTGAAGGTGTTCACATGTCCTCGTGTTCTTCCACTAGACCCATTATAGTTGTTAGTAACTGGTGATGATAATCATCAAATTATTCTGGCCACTGAGACAATATTTTGGCAATTTTTGGCATTTTAGGTCCAATTTCTGTAGACCTTTTATGTGTTATGTCATTTTGAATTTTTTTTAATATTGGAGGAATCAAACACATGTTCTGTCTCTCATTTCATTCTGTTTCGGTCATCCTAGGATGATGATAGAACGAGATTGATATTAAATGCTATACGGTTCTTAGTATGAAAAAATGCATGTATCACAGTCATTTCGATTATATGGATATAAATTGATTTAAATATTTGTAGAGTTCAAATGGAACGTATGTGAATAGTGAGAGGATCAAAGCCCACAAGAAGATGCTTCTGAGGGACGGTGACACGGTCAGTTTCGGGATGCTGCTGGGGAAGCAGTGTGATAACGTTCCTACTAAGCCGTACTACGTCTACAAGGTCTGCAAGATTCCCGACATCATAGAAATCCTGACTTCAGATGATGAACTTGAGGATTCTCCTAATAAAACCAAGCCGAAAGGTGAGTGCAGTAATTGTAAGGCATCTGAAGATTAATAATTATTTCTTCGGATATTTTAATGTAGTTCCTTTATTTTAACTTCTTTGACCTTATTTATTTATTTAATCTTTATCTATCATGCATTACATAAAATTATACATAAATATTTACAGATCCTAAAACAAATTCAGTGATTGATGAAAACCAAGCGAGTAAAATAAATGGACATAACGTTAAAAAAACGTTATATCCTGAAGAACAACCTAGCACCAGCTCGAACTCCTCAGCCGACATAGTTGGTAAGATCAAGGAGGAACCCACCTTTCCACCATTGGAAACACGAGAGCGTATTAAAATCCTTTCAAATGTGGAAATTGAACCTCCAAATTTGAACAAAATCCAAGCGACAATTCACGAAATGGCGGAATCCCTGAACGACATCCCGACGCAAATAAACGTGCTGCAGACGATAGAGCTGAACAAGCAGACGCTCAAAGAGCAAATGGACGAGCTGACGAATCTCCAAGCGCAAATACTCGAGCTGAAAAAGTTGAAGGAGGAGAGTCTCACCTCAAAATCGACCGAAAAGGACGCAGAGGGTTCGGAGGTGAATGAAAACGTTGAGAATTGTAAGAGGACGTTACGTTCGTCGACGAAAAAAGACGATTTACTCGAAAAAGATGTGGAAAAGCCGACGTGTTCGAAAACCCTGATCAATGGGCCAAAAAATGCCGACTTGCAGGAAAACGATGCGCACATGGAAATCAGCAGAGTGAATTGCGAAACTAATGTTGGCGTATGTATTATGGTTTATTGAATTGGTAAGCTAATTAAAGGATTAAAAAGAGATGTTACAAAAAGAAATATGAAAAATGATAAACAGATGATAAGTACTTCATGAACGATTTTGTAGTAACAAGTGTCAATCAAAATTGTACAAAATGACAATTGCATCAATTTGGGTTGAATGTTAACTAGGTAATAACTAGCGCCATCTAATAAGCGCATGACATATTAAACATATATAATTATTTAGGTGAAGAGTAACACTTGTTTTGTTCCATTATGTTTTTATTTTCAGTTGCCGAAACGCGTGTCAGGCAACTGAAAAATACAATACACTTTATTTTAAATACATACACTTTATTTTATTTATTAGTGATATTTTAATTTTTTATTTATTCAATTTTTATTTTACGTTTCAGGCTGAGAACGTGGAAAATCCAATCCCTGCAGGAAAAATTCATATCGCAATGAATTTGTTTGAAAAAGATCCACCACATAATGGCACTTCTTCTGGTAACCAAGCAGAGGTGCATAAGGTTTTATTAATATTATTATTATTTTGATTCATAACTTTATTTTCAATGGTCAATGTTTAAGTAAGCTTCTACAAAATGAACAACAAAAAGGTATCATGATGTGAACATCTCCACAATTACTTAGAAAAGTATTTATTTTACTATGTTTTTATTGTTTACAAATAAAAAACTATTTAACTTATATTTATTTATAGTTACGACAATTTTAATTTCATTCATCATTATCAATCTTCTGGTTTAGTTAATTGTCAAAACTATAGTCACTTAATAATGTCAGTGTTATACAAACAAAATTTAAAAAAATATTTGTGAAGAATAATGTATAAGTAGAAGCTTCCACCGTTAACAGTTTGTTTTTATTGTGTTCGACATAATGTATTGTATTTTTTTAGTTTATTGAGGTATATATTTGTAGTAACAATTATATTTATTTATTATTTCCTATTGTTACATTAAGGATGAATTTCAGTTGATAAACCAACTGTTATTGACCCCCCAGTTGAAACAAGAACGCTGCACGCAAGACTACTCCCAGGACGACAACATGATTGTGATTGGTGACGATGATGACGAGGAGGACATGTTCATGTTCTCCCAGCTCTACGTCAAACCGGAGATCAAAGTGGAGGAGATCGTCGAAGCCGAGGAGACCTCACCGCGGAACGATTACTTGAACGACGAGGATAAGGTGATCCTGATCGACGACAACGACGACGATTTATTCTCCGCAGTCTGCTCGCAAATGTACATCAAGGAAGAGGCTGCGAACGGCGAAACTGTCAAGGATAAGGTGGTGAACGGGCACAGTAGGATCAACGATGAGGAGTTTATGAATATAAAACAGGAGATCGCCGCTTTGGACAAGTACGATGATCCGTTGAAATTGCCGCCCATAGTCATCAACGACACCATGGAGTATTCTGATAGTGAGGATATCTTCAATTGGGCTAATGACGAAATAGCTGCTGAAACCAGTAAGGCAAAAAAGATTGATGAAAATGTGTCGAAGAGTTACACGAAGCCACCCATTATAGAGCCGCATCAAATAAAACCTGTTACTAGAGGGAGTAAACGGCAGGCTGAAAGGAAACTACTTGAAGTTATTCCAGCTAAAAGGAAGACGAAATCACCTGGAAGAGTAAAAAAAGGTATTTTATTTCATGAGTTATTAATTGTAAAAAATTATATTACTTATTACAAAAGTTTTTCTTATTAAAAACCTGATAGGGTTAATACTTCACTTATTCAAGTAGTCAAGGCCTTTAAGAATAGATGATAAATAAAACTCTTCGGTTTTGAGAATTTACATCATTAAATCATCTGCCTGATCAAGTCACTGTGTGGCGAAACAATTGTCACAATGCATCAACATTAAACTGTGTAAATTATGAAAACCTAAGGGTTTTATTTATCACCTATATATAATTTAATTTCACCAAGTAAAAGCCTTATCAATCCAATATCCAACCTTTTAGAATAATTTCTTTTGCGATCTTATTGGAGTTTAAATGATGATACATGTTAATGACCACAAAGTTGTGTTTTTCATAGTTATTTTTTAATTTTTTTAAGGTAAAGAAAAACAACCCTCTTTTAAAAAAACACCTACAAAAGGCGCGAAAGATTTACAAGAAGCCAGGCGGCAGAAATTGAAGGAGATCGCGTCGAAAACCACGCCGAAATCGAAGGGAAAATCGGAGGCTCAGACGAAGATAACGACGGCGAAACACACGAAGACCTCCACTAGTCGGGGCAGCTTCCTGCTGCCCGTCGGCGGGGCGCCAGAGACCAGTAAACGCGTCACCGTGGCCAAACGTCACGAACAGATCAAAAAATCCACGCACGTCGTCCCCAAGACTCGCTTCATCGACGAATACCGGGACGTGGTGTGGAGCATCATCACGTGGAACCAGAAGTGGATCAACGAGCAGCGCGGCAAGGAGGTGCTGCCCCCGGTGGCGGGCAGGGAAATCATCAAGATGTGCGATAGTTTTAGTTCGCACAAGGATTATTACTCCGTGCTGCAGCCTCTCATCATCACGGAATTATGGTTTAATTTTTGTAAGGAGTACGAGGGATCGAGTTTCTCTAAACAGATTTATACGAGGTATCATAATTTGAATGATTCGAATTTTTTAAATAATTAAAGTGTGAATGTTTGGTAACCATGATTATTATAAGATTGGTTAGGTTTATTTCTTGATAATGCCTTAAAAAGCGAAACTAGTAGAGTATGTAGAGAAACATTGTGATACAAACCAAATGTAATTTAATTAAAATCTTCATTGGTAATAGTAATCATTATTTAGCACTTTGCTATACAATAACGTAGATATAATAATAATATCAACACACTATAAATGTTTTAGTATTAAATTGATTTTGTTTCAAAAGTGACTAATATTATTCCTTTTTTTTTTTTTTTAGTGGGAGTCACATTGCAAAAATTACCAATGTAAAAGTTAACGATTTTTACACGGAGATAAAGTGTAATTGTAAGTATTACATTTTTAATTATCTGTAGAAATCAAATTTACCGTTTTATTTAATTTTACGAGAAAAAAATTATAGCTACTTTTGACTAATTTCCAAAAAATGTATTTAAGAGTTCGTTACACTATTGTTGTAACCATAAATACTAAATTGAAAGGATATTAAAATCTTAAGTGAAGAATTTGAATCTAGTAACGGCGCCCTCTATGTTTCAACCCTTTAACTCCGACCCTACTGAGTATTTTTTTACATTTAAATTGATTAAACATGCCCTACATTAAATAAGCACACAAATCTTTATAAATCCTTCTTTAAAATGTTTATTTCTTTTAATTTGCATGTAATGAATATTGTACAACTTTACGTTATTGCTATTTTTATTTGTAATGCAGCGTATTTGAATAAAAAGGCCAATGATTGCGGTGACCATCTACAGGTGAAGAACATCGTGTTGCTGAACGCGTATTTCGGATCGGAGAAGAACAGCTGCAAAACGTTCTTCGGGGTCGTCGTTTGGTTCAATAAGGAGCCGCTGAAGTTGGACGCGAACACGGACAAAAAGAGTAAGGATTTAACTAAATTAAATTATTTAAACTCCTAAAATTAAGAGTAATAATTATCGTTATTCTCTCCAGCCGCAGTATTATTACGTCCTGGTAGTTTTGTCGTTATCAGCAGAGGCCGCTGACAATATTTACCATGAAAAATCTTGAGCTTAAATAATTTTCATGAGGCTTGTGGACTGTACTAGGCTGATAACAAAATCATCAGGATATTGGTGTTAAAAACTTCTTTCATTAAATTACGACTGTAGAGTAAATTAATTAATATTTCTTAAAAAATCTCCAAATATGGTCTGCAAAAAATTGGAAATTATTAGAATTGAGGATATTTTAGCGATTGGGTAAATGTGTAATTAATTAATTTCACTTGGTTTTATTTGTTTCACAATTTTTATTTATTTCACTTCCCTAACTAGTTTCGATCACACGATCATTCTCAAAGGGTTTTACAAGAATTACATTTACCCAATCGCTACAATATGTTTCACCAAGTGATTTGATTAATCTAAAAGTTCGTAGTTTATTGAGGATATTTGTCTAATATTTTGAAAAGTACTAATATTCATACAAACAGCCTTGACTTACTACCATAACGTTATTTTACTATACTACGTAATGGCAATGAAGGTAGAGAATAGAGAAATTGCGTGGCCCTACGTTGGGCGCCAATTAGGCACCAATTTTGGAGTCGAAATCAAACGCCCACGGATATATTAGTTTATTAATTAAAGTGTAAAAGAGTCAACTTTGGTTTATTGATTAATCTGTTATATAAGCGTAATGTAGAAGTACCTAAACCCAGTATATTGCAACTTTAGGAAGCAATTATAATTATTTTTGACCGTCTATAGTATAAAAAAATGGTATTAAATATCTATTCAGTACACATATTTATTTCATTAAATTGTTTTCTTGTCATTAACATTTACGAACTGGTTTCCACCTATTCGGATCTCGTTAGCGCAGTGTAGTTAATGGCGTAGATCTAGTAGGTCTATTTTTTATATGTGATATTAACACCTACGTTATTTTTAGTGATGCAAGCTTGCGGATCGATGCCCACGACGAAACTCAACTTTGTGCTGGTGGTGAAAAAGTTCTCAGAAACCATCAACCAAAACTATCACATAAACATGCGCTACTTCACATTTCTACCTCAATACCTGCGACTGATTTCGTCGGTGAAGGCACTGGGTACATCACCACTACTCAATCACGTCATAGATCCGAAGCGTTCTGATTTCGTTATGAAAAGTCGACGCAGGAATTTACTAGGAGAGGTAAACAATTGATTATTTAAGGCCCAATAAAAATTTTAAAAAATTAGAACAGTGAAGGTAATAACAATTTTTTTAAACCCAGCACTCTTTTCAAAAGTGTGAATAGCTACAATCACAGAGAAGAAAATAATGGTAACCTCAAAATAAATTCGGCTTAGAAATTAGCAGTCGATTACAGCGCCCTCTTTGAAATACGTTGCGAACTTGTACTATTCTCGACTCTGAAGTAGAATAACAGCATTCTTTCTAAAATATTTTGCAAACTTGCCAAAACAAAAAGAAACATTGAGTGAAAACTTCCCTATAAACATTTAATTAAAACAGATAGTAAATCTAGTGTAAAAATCGTCAGAACTAAACTCTAATGATGAATTAATTAAATGAAAGTAAACAGCCTCTCAATGGTTTTATATGTTAGATTTTTGCTATCGGTAAAATAAATATAAATAATTTTTATTTATATAAATCGCTCACGAAATGCTTATTATTATGTAGTAAATTTGGAAAATATTTCAATGGATATTTATAGTAGTAGGTTGAATGGGATGTTTGGGTAGGTTTACAACATGTTTCAGAGAGGGCGCTGTAATGACTTCAAATATTTGAACCGAGATTACTATATTAACTATTATTAATATGGCCATTTATATTTTTCTTACCTAGTGATAGTGATTAGATATCGACCACGTGGTCCTTCACGACTTTATTTGAGAATGTATGTGTTTTGTTACTTTAAAGTGATTATTAATTATATCCCAATGGCGAAATGTCTCTCTTTATAGTCTGTTCGTTGGATCTGTCGTCGTACGTCACAAACTATCGCTTCAAAAAACGACGAAAGTTTTACAGTGCGTTCTTTTTCTAACGCATTTGGTTTACTTTATCAGACTGAATGTTTTTGCGTCGTTTCTCGAAGCGATAGTTTGTGACGTACGACGGAAGATCCAACGAACAGACTATATATTTTAAATCGGTATCTACGACCCTTCTGCATCGCCATCTTGCGGACAATATTTCAGCAAAACAATAACACAAATTAAATAATTTTGGATAATTATGATAACCGCAAAAATCATATTATTTTGTAACTATTCATTTTATTTTAAAGCGTAAACAAAGTATAGATTAAAATTAATATTTCCGCTGCTACATTCTTAATGGAACCCCTGTAAAGTCAAGATTATACAACTGATAGTAATGAAATACAAACGTCACTTGTTTCCTTGGGTTCTTAACACTTGCTAGCTTTCACAAATAAATACATTTTAATTTAAAATTATGTTTTACAGAAAAATTTAAACGAGTCTCAGAAGGAAGCCCTGCATGATGTGATGAGTCTCTGCGAGGGCCAAAAGCCAGGATTGTACCTAATTGAAGGGCCGCCTGGAACTGGAAAATCCACTGTGATCATAAACATCATCCTAGAATTTCTACTTAATCAGAACAATAAGAGCGGATGTTTGTTACTGTTGGCCCCGTCGAACGGTGCCATCGATTCCATTATCAATAAAATTGTGAACATTATTAAACCAAATCTAACAGGTAACAATAAATTATATATTTGTTTACAAAATTTTAATTGCACATACCGGGTGACCCATTTTAATAAATCCACTGGAATATCTCGACACATATGCGTCCTACAAAAAAATGTTCCAAATAAAAATTTGATGGTTTCGAAAGGGCCATCTGATCCTATACAAATTTTTTCACCCCCACCCTCCAGGGGGCGGGGCAGGGGGTCAACTTTTATATCTTAAATGGGAACTCTTATTTTTTATTACAGGTTCGGATTCTTCATAAAAAAATATGAAGATTTCATTTGAACTTTTTTTCGAATTCGTGATAGATGGCGCTGCAATCCACCTTCTCATTCGGTGAATAATCGGCCATTTCGGTTGATTGTCAGATAATGCAATTATCACGAGCCGCCACATTTTTTGTGCGAACTGTCCGGAAAACTAATTGCAACTAAACAACATTTTTGGCCAATTGCTTGTTTTGATTTTCGTCAGAATGTTTGTTATGATTTTCGTCAGACGGTTTGTTTAATTTTCCAGGAAGTAAACGGGGCGCGGTTTAGCATCTTTTTGTCAACAATTTTGCTAGAATAACCAGCCATTCACTGGTGCATTGAACCTACGCGATAAGATGACGCACTCCATTTCAATGACGAACAATTAAAAGTGACTTTTTTGACTTGATTAATGTTATTTTTGCGATTGCAGCGCCATCTATCACGAATTCGAAAAAAAAGTTCAAATGAAATCTTCATATTTTTTTATGTAGAATCCGAACCTGCAATAAAAAATAAGGGTTCCCATTTAAGATATAAAAGTTGACCCCCTGCTCCGCCCCCTGGAGGGTGGGGGTGAAAAAATTTGTATAGGATTAGATGGCCTTTTCGAAACCATCAAACTTTTATTTGGAACACTTTTTTGTAGGACGCATATGTGTCGAGATATTCCAGTGGATTTATTAAAATGGGTCACCCGGTATACAATATTTTCTTTATCACCTTTATTTCTAAGGGATGTGTACATATCGGTCTTAACAGTGTGTTTTTTTTATATTTGTTACAGCCCTAAATGTTAAAATTAATTTATTAAAACATTGTTTAAGGAAATTTCGGTCCAAAACCTTATCTCAGATTTTTCTATCTGTAATTATTAAAGTATTCCACAATTATACTACAAATTTCGAGTATTAATCATTCTATAATTTCAGAGGCGGACCGCCAAAAGATAAAATTAGTGAGGGTCGGCAACGTTAACGCCATAGACCGGAACATCTTCAAGTACAGTCTGGAAGAACTGGCGAAAGCTTCAGTCCATCGGAATTTCATGAACGAGCATCCACAAACGCATCGCGATTACGAAAACATCGGCCAGCAGCTGAAGGAATTGCGTGAAAAGTTAAGCATAAATCCCCACGGTAAGATTTCAAAATTAATAAAAAAGTAACTCATAGAGGACGCTAGTAAGTGGTTTAATTAAGACGGTTATTTTAAATATGACTAAATCAACTAAAATATTGGCTAGAAGCTTAATGAAGTGTAGTTTTAATATTGTTACTATTAATTGTAATTAGGTTAATTAAACACTTGGTTTTGTTTCACTATTTTTACATTTCATTGTATTCATTGTATTTAAATTGTAATTTATACTAATTATTTCTTCAGATACAATGTTGATGAGAGAAATAGACAAGAAATTTGCGGAGCGCACGAATTTCGCCCAGAACTACCTGAAATCAAAATACAGACTCAAACTGGACGAACAGCGCGTATCCGTCTTAAAGCACGCCAACATCATCTGCAGCACAATCATGAGTAGTCCTAAGATACTGTTGAAGGGATTGTAAGTTAAAATAATATTTATTAACGGAAAATTCAATTTACAGTAAATAATAATAATACAGTTAACCAAATGAAATTATGATACTTATATGCATATAAGGGAAATTAAAGCTAAAAATAAAAAGGTCGGACCTAAAACAAGCATAAGATTCTTGAAATATATTAAAAATATGATTTAATGATGGCTTATTTGAAATACGATTGAACTATTACAACAATAATTAGTTTTGTTGATATTTTGTAGTTTTTACATTTAGTGAATTTCATTCGCCTTACTTTTTGTCTTGTTAGCGACCTGAGCAGCATCAGAATGTGTGTAATAGACGAAGCATCACAATGTTCCGAACCCGAAACGTTGGTTCCAATTGGATTGGGAATTAACAAGATTGTACTGGTGGGCGATCCGCAACAATTGCCGGCGATTTCTTCATCGGTTGTAAGTGATTACAATAAGGATTATTAATTTAATTTAAATTCTTTTGATAGTTAAAATTTTAACTAAAATTTCTGTCAAGCTTGTGAAGACCTACGGTTATTGCCGTTCCCTGTTCAGTCGCATCAAGTTGAATCTCTGCAGACAAAAAGGTAATCCAATTAGGATGCTCGACATCCAGTACAGGATGCACCCGGAGATCTGTCACTTCCCCAACACCCAGTACTACGGTGGTAAGCTGCAAACGAGATTCGTGTACAAAAAGAAACCCCTGGAAGTGCTGAAACCTTACCTGGTCTTCAGCCAGTCGTTTTTAAACATGAACGTGTACGAAAATCTCAAGGAAATCGAGCTGCTGATGCTCCTGATCAAAGCCATCACGAATCTCGTCGGTAAGGAGTGTTCTCTCTCCATCGGGATCATTACGCCATACTCTATCCAAAGAAAAAGTATCAACACTGAGTTGGCAAAGTTGTGGTAATTATTATGTTTTGAATATAATAATAATAATAATATTAAACTATTTATGATTTTCAACTTTTTACTTAACTCACTACAAATAGTTTAATTACACGCCGGTGGTGGCGCATCGGTTACGGCCCCGAACTGACGTGCAGCAACGTTGGTTCGGGTCAGTAGTCGGATGGGTGACCGGTACCATTCACCATTGGGATACAATTAATGGTGCTTTAGAGTGACGGGGGCGATCCTTTAAAGTAACAAGCTCATTTACACACACACAAATGACACATGGCGGAAGGACCACGTGGTCGATAGCCTAACACTACTACTACTACTACCACTACTAGTTTAATATTATTATTATTATTAAGTGATAATGGATTTTCAAAATATCAACGAGATTAATGTTTTGATTTAAGCTTGACGAAAAATGTAACTGTTACCTGCAATACGGTGGATAGTTTTCAAGGGCAGGAGAAGGATGTTATTTTGTTGTCGTGCGTTAGGAACACCCCCAATTCTTTCCTCTCGGATGAGCAACGGATTAACGTGTCGATAACGAGGGCAAAGTGTGCTTTGTACATTATTGGAACTGAAACTTTATTAAAGGTGAGATTAAGAAAAATCTGTTAATTAATATGAAATTATTAGCAAGCAAAATATCGAGGAGTCAATCTTTTCAGCCTCTTTAAATAAGAACTTTAAAAAAATTGCAAAATGTTTTTATCAAAGAAAACATTTGAGCTGAAATGGGTAATTTTATTCATTTATTAATTAATTTTTGGTCTCCTTTCTTTTTATTTATTTATTTGATCTTTATCTTTTCTTGAAAATTACATACAGGGGGTTCAATTTATTATTTCTCATCAGCATAGGGAACCTTATTTTATGGGACTCCCTTGTATTTCTCAGCAAATCTCCATTTTTCAACGATTTTTGCCAATTTTGAATTTTGTCGATTATAGCGTCGTCTGTCACGAATACAAAATTTTTTTCAGATAAAACTTTCTTATTTTTTCCCGGAGTATACAAACCCGTACAAAAAAATGGGGGTTTCTATTTAACTTTTCTATTTCTCACCCCCTAGGGGGTTGGGGGTAGCGGGTCGAGTTTTGTATCATTAGATGTCCCCCTCCGAGGTGAACACATTTTAATTATAATTTTTTTTTATTCGATGTGTAGTTTTCGAGATATTTCAATGTCTTCACTTAAATTTAACACCCTGTATACAGGGTGACTGACGAAAATCCTTTGGTGCTGTATCTCGCTTATTTTTGATCCGATTTGAATAAATAAAACATCAAATTAAATGATTTTTAAAAAACTTTAATATGAACTGTACTGATATTTTTTCTTGCATCCAGTTTTTGACAAAAGACGATCAACTTTTTTTTTTCAAATTGCACTGTATATATATTTTGTACTGATCCGCAAGAAGATTTTTTTCTGAATCTAAATTTGTAAACGATTTTATAAATTCATCAAACCAAAGTCGAGAAATTGAGGATTAAAAAAAAATAAAAAATCAAATACCCATAGTAAACAATATACAGAGCCTATTCCAAATGTCAAAAGTGACAGTGTCAGTCATTGGTACAATACTGCAATGATTTTTAATAATTTCATAATAAAAATGTTGCAAGATTTCAAAAACTGAAAAACGATTTCTGTAGAAGCACAAAATTCTAGTACAGTGTTTGAAATATTGCAACATTTTAATTATGAAATAATTAAAAATCGTTGCAGTATTGTATCAATGGCTGTCACTGTCACTTTTGACATTTAAAATAGGGTCTGTATATTGTTTACAATGGATACTTGACTTTTTATTTATTTTTTTAATCCTCAATTTCTCGACTTAAGTTTGATGTATGGATAAATTTGTCTACAATTTTATATTCAGAAAACAAATCTGCCTGCGAATCAATGAAAATATATATACAGTGCAATTTAAAAAAAAAATGTTGATCGTATTTTGTCAAAAACTGGGTGCGAGAAAAAATAACAGTTCAGATCCTATTAAAGTCTTTTAAAAATGGTTTAATTTGATGTTTTATTTATTAAAATCGGATAAAAAAATAAGCGAGATACAGCACCAAAGGTTTTTCGTCAGTCACCCTGAAAAACAAATCAATAATGTTTATACAATAATGTTATTTTCTTAAGAAGATGAATCGATTGTTTATGTTATTTCTCATTTAGTGCAAATAAAAAAGTTAAAAGTTTTCAATCAAGATTTGTAATACAGTTTAATTGTAAAATAGGGTAAAACATTTATTTTTTTAATGATTTTAGAATTGTGCAGTTTTAAAGAAGATTGCCAATGACGCCCAAAAGAGGAAACTGTACCACAAGCTGAGCAACAGGATGACAGAGGCGAATTTTAGAGATTTAATAGTGAACAAAAAGTGATGATTGTAAATACATATATAAATTTACCTGCTGTAAGTTTCCACACAAGTACTTCCCTCTTTGTAAGATACTCCAACCTCCCCCTTTAGTTGTTATTTTGTTATATTAGGCTTTGAGATTGTGATAATCGATTTGATGAATGTGTGTGTTTATAGTTATCTATAGATATTTTTTTATGCCAAACGAGTGCCTATTCATAGATTTTTAGGTATAATAATTATGTTGATATTATTTTTTCAATGTTTTTTTTTTACACCTTTCTCTTAAGTATCCTTCTGTATGATCACTTAATTAATTATCGTCTAGAAAAAGTTGTAATCATCAATAAGAGATTTACTATTTATAAATTATGCTTAGTGAGTGGTATTCAAATTAGATTTCCGTTGAGTTTCATGAAAGTAATCTATATTTTATAGTGTTATTTAACTACAAACATTATTTTTTTTTACATAATTTCAATTTAGAGCCTTTTTTAAATTATGTCTCTGTTGTGAATTGTTTTATTATATTAAATTTCTAAGAAAAGTTATAAAAACAGATATCAATCCAGTTATATACAGGGTGACTGACGAAAAACCTTTGGTGGTGTATCTCGCTTATTTTTTATCCGATTTTAATAAATAAAACATCAAATTAAACCATTTTTAAAAGACTTTAACTGTTATTTTTTCTCGAACCCAGTTTTTGACAAAATACTATCACCATTTTTTTTTTAATTGCACTGTATATATATTTTTATTGATTCGCATGGAGATTTTTTTTCTGAATATAAAATTGTAGACAAATTTATCCATACATCAAACTTAAGTTGAGAAATTGAGGATTAAAAAAACAAATAAAAAGTCAAGTATCCATTGTAAACAATATACAGACCCTATTTTAAATGTCAAAAGTGACAGTGACAGCCATTGATACAATACTGCAACGATTTTTAATTATTTCATAATTAAAATGTTGCAATATTTCAAACACTGTACTAGAATTTTGTGCTTCTACAGAAATCGTTTTTCAGTTTTTGAAATCTTGCAACATTTTTATTATGAAATTATTAAAAATCATTGCAGTATTGTACCAATGACTGACACTGTCACTTTTGACATTTGGAATAGGCTCTGTATATTGTTTACTATGGGTATTTGATTTTTAATTTTTTTTTAATCCTCAATTTCTCGACTTTGGTTTGATGAATGGATAAAATCGTTTACAAATTTAGATTCAGAAAAAAATCTCCTTGCGGATCAGTACAAAATATATATACAGTGCAATTTGAAAAAAAAAGTTGATCGTCTTTTGTCACAAACTGGATGCAAGAAAAAATATCAGTACAGTTCATATTAAAGTCTTTTAAAAATCATTTAATTTGATGTTTTATTTATTCAAATCGGATCAAAAATAAGCGAGATACAGCACCACAGGTCACCCTGTATAATAGGTTTCCTACAAAATCCAGTTTTGGTAATTTTCTGTTAACCTTTTCCTTATGCAAAAATAGTTTTTTTCTCATATTTCAATGATTCTAGGAATCAGTAATATTTGCTATACAATAAAAATACTTAATATTTTATCTGTCAATCTTTTTTCGATATAGTTTCGATTGTCATTTTCAAAACATAAGTGATTAAAAAATACAAAACATAGCTATCTATAATATTACAACCTTTTGTAGTATGTTGGATAAATAAATAACACTAATATTAACAAACAGCCGAAAATAGCCTTAGGAAACAACGATAATATTTGCTTCTACCCTAAATAAATTCACCTTCCCGTTTTGCTACTGTTGCTTGTATTTTTTTGTCTATCCATACATTTTTATAATTATGCTTAGTAACTTAATTTCCCTACCATTCACATGATATTCTTTCTTCAATAAATATTTTGTAAACATATCTCCTTGCTTTACATCTATGTAATATTTCTACTTTTTGTTTTTTGATTAGTTTTTTTTTTAAATTGCTCCTATGTTAATCAATTCGTCACCTTCCTATGGTTTCCCGTTATTTCTCTCCTTCCACCTTTCTTCAACTTAGTTCTTGAAAGTATTATTTCTTTATTAGTAGTTTTCATGTTTTTAATTATTTCTTTGTACTACTCCCATTTTCTTCTTTAATAAAACTTCCTTCTAAGTATAATAAACCATTTTCCTCTTTCATTAATTCTGTAAGTTTGTCTTAAAGTCTATTAAAGAATGATTAACCATAAATCTGTAAATATAATTATCTTAACACATTTTTAATAATAATATTCTTAATTCTTTTGGTACATCTTGAATATGATAACATTGTTTTCCCACCATAGTGGTTTAATTCCTTTGTATTTTTCATTATAATATATTTTGTGCTTGTACGCTAGTATCTGCTAAACGTATATAAAATGCGTTGTGTAATTTCACGTTTTTGGTTTTAAGTAATTACTTGTGTTACACAGACACTGATTTAATTGAAAAGTTTGGCAAAATACTATGTGTACGTGTATATTGCTTCTCTGTTATGTTTTATTTGTACAGATTGTAGTTTATAAGTCTAGTTTTTTGTAATTTTTAAAGTTATTACTAACACACATATATATTTATTTAATATATAAATGTTTTTATTTTTGATATTCCTTCAGTTCACATTGAAAATTATTTATTTATTTAATATGCTTTGTCCTTCTCTGGTGCAACA
Organism: Ontholestes murinus; assembly: GCA_963969525.1. Taxonomy (NCBI): domain Eukaryota; kingdom Metazoa; phylum Arthropoda; class Insecta; order Coleoptera; family Staphylinidae; genus Ontholestes; species Ontholestes murinus. The sequence goes on along the minus strand of OZ018391.1, from coordinate 79,886,135 downwards.
TAATTTTAATGGAGAAAAGCGAATTTAATTACTGTTCCACGTCTTAACATCTCTTCTTAATAGTCGTAACATAATTAATTATTATTTAACCCCCTTGTAATTCTTATTTCAGGATTTAATTTAATTTCTCAACAGGCAGTGCCTTATTAGAAAGAAATACAGAGGATGTATTTATTTTACATCAACACGTCAATAGATCGTTTTGAAAATTATTTAGTAGTAGTAGTAGTGTTTCGTTATCGACCACGTGGTCCTTCCCCCGTGTGATTTGTGTGTGTGCAAACGAGCTTGTTACTTTAAAGGGTCGCCTCCCGTCACTCTAAAACACCATTCATTGTATCCCAATGGTGAATGGTACCGGTCACCCATCCAACTGCTGACCCGAACAACGTTGCTGCACATTAGTTCGGGGCCGCAACCGAATGCGCCACCACTGGCGTCTGAACATGATTTATTTTTCATGCGTTTCAATATTTTGTAATGGTCTGGAATATTTTTTTTATCTAACCCAGTGAATTATTTATTCTCTGAGCATATTTCTGAGCTATCCCAATAATTATTCATTCTTGATAATTTTTTCTTTGGTCTACCTTATTACTAACCTATCCCAACCAATTATTCATTGGCTTAGTGTACTCTTGACCTATCCTAATAAGTTACTTGTTATCCTAGCGTACTCCTGACCTATTCCAACGAATTATTAATTAGCCTAGCGTCCTCGTGACCTATCTCAATAAAATATCTAAATAAATAAATAAATACTTTTTATTACGGCAATCGCCTTTTTTTACAATTAATACAAACATATATGTACAGAATAATATTAGTTAAAGAAATACAAAAAAAATAAATTTGTTAACCTTATATAACAAAACCGAAAATACATTATATTCTGGTTAGCGCATATACTATAAATAATACTGTTAAGAAAACGAAATTAAAATTTAAGAGTAACTAAAACAAAAAGAAAGAATGAATGAATACGAGAGATAATTGAAGTCTTGCAAGAAGCTAAGGAATTATTAAAAATGTCGAAATCACGAGACACATTGAGTGCATTTACATTTCTCATAATTATTTCTATTGGAGAATTGTAACCATAATTGGTGCGATGAAAGTTTGGTCGAAATAATGATCCATTACGAACAGATATATTATGTGTATAGAAATTAAAATTCAACATGGATAATAGCCCTGGAGAGATAATACGACCATTTATTAGTTTGTGGAGATAACAAATTCCTGCAATTTTATGACTGTCCTGAATTGATTGAAGGTTTATATTGGTGTTAAATCTATGAAATAAAAAACGAACAAATTTATTTTGAATTTTCTCCAGTTTTGATATATGTACGTCATAAAATGGGAACCAAACTAATGAACCGTACTCTAGGTGAGAACGGACAAAAGAGTTATATAAAACCATTAATGTGTTGATATTAAAATGTTTACTATTTCTTATAATAAAACCTAAAGAACGCATAGCCCTGTTACAAACAGAGACTAAATGATCCGCAAAACTAAATTATGCATCAAACCATATCCCTAAATCTTTAATGTAATTAACTCTTTCCAGTGGAATATTTTTAATTAAATATTGGTGTTCAACACATTTTTTTTTTGCTTATTAAAAGAAATAGCTTTACATTTTTTTATATTTAGATCCAAATCATTTAAATCGCACCAATTATATACATTGTTAAGATCTTCCTGAAGTTTTTGACAGTCCTGAATAGAATTAACTTCAATTAAAATTTTCATGTCATCTGCATAGAGGTAACATCTGGCGTGTCCCAAATAATCACTAATATCATTTATAAGTAAGAGAAATAAGATGGGACCACAGTGACTACCCTGTGGAACACCAGATGTTACCTCTATTTTGTCAGATGTGAAATTACCGATTCTAACACTCTGTTCTCTGGAAGTTAAGTATGAACGGAACCAATTCACAACACTATCATTAAAACCATACGCACTCATCTTTGAGAGCAATATAGAGTGATTGACTTTGTCAAAAGCCTTTGAAAAGTCGGTGTAAATCACATCAAGTTGACACTTTTTTTTCCAAGGCTGATAGAATGGATGATTGGAATTCCAGAAGATTTGTGACCGTAGATTTCCCTTGACAAAATCCATGTTGTGATTCCACGATTAATTCATTAGCCAGCCATACCAATTGCTTGGAAATCATCTTGTCAAATATTTTTGGAATAAATGACTGGATTGCGACTCCTCTGTAGTTGGGAATAATATCTCTTCTGCCAGATTTATGAATAGGTATTAGAAAACTCCTCTTCCAAATATGGGGAAACTGTTCTTCATCCAGAAAGCAAGAAAATAAAATATGTAAGGGTTTCGTCAAGGTACACACACATTTCGAAAGGAATATTGCTGGAACACCATCAGGACCACAGGTTGCACTATTGCCTAGAGATTCTAACTCTTCATACACCTCTTGTAAGGAGATGTAAAATTTAGAATTATTCACTTGATTTTTAAAAACAAAATCGCACGACTTGTCATTCATAGGTTTTTTATAAGTTTCTGAAAAATAGGTAGCAAATCCTGCTGACATATTTTTATCAGAATCGAGGATCTTATTTTCCAATAACATTCTGTTTGGAATTTCGTTGCACTTTTTTAGTTTAGAAATATGTTTCCAAAAATTTCGTGGTTTTAGGCATATGTCGTTTTCTATTTTTGTCATGTATAATTTATGAAGCTCAGAACTTAATTTTTTACATTGATCACGTAAATATTTGAATTTATTATAATCTGATATTAAACATGTTTTCTTATAATTCATATGTGCTAATTTCTTCTGTTTAATTAATCGAATTAAGTCTCTGTTGAACTAAACAGGATACTCACTACTATAAATTGTTTTTGTAGGAACATATAATTGAATAGCTTCATTAACGATTGTATAGAATACGTCAACTTTTTCATTAATGTTCTTGTCAAGAAATAAATTATCCCACTGAAATGATGCCAGGAAATTATTAATAGCCACATAATTAGCATTAAGATAGTCATGAACAACTTGCTGTTTGTTTAAAGTAGGCAATATATCAGAAATCCGTAAATTAATGTCGGTTGGATTATGATGAATTGAATGTTTGCTTAAGGGTTCCTCAGATAAGCAGACATCGAACTCTATGAAATCCGTAAACACAAGATCTAAAAATGTACTATTCGAATTAGGTACAGCATTAATTTGATGTAAATTTATAAGATTGTATGTATTAATTAGTTGTTCACTACTCTCATTTAGACGACCTTCGGGAATGCAAACATTATTAACAAGCTTCCATTTTAAATCAGGCAAATTAAAGTCACCATATATAATGAATTTGCATTCGCTATGCATTAGACAAAGTTTTTCAACAACTTTGCAGTGTTTATCATAAGTATCGGTGGAAGAATTAGGTGGAATATAAACGCTTCCAATCAGTATATTGAGTTCAACTTTAACATAACGAATATTTGTTCAATGCTATTTTCATCAATATGAATTTTATGCGACCTGATATTATTTTTGACGGCTATGAGAATTCCACCCCCCGTGATGTTATGAACGGTCAAGTCGATAAATAGTGAAGTTATTAAATCCCAATTCATTGTCATTTATTGTCATTTATACTATCATCTAACCAAGTTTCAACAAATATTATAATTGCATACGAGCAACAGTTTATATTATTCATGATATCGTATAATTTTGTTTTCATGCCGCCCAGATTCTGATAGTAAGTTTTTAGTTTTTTGCAGCACTATTTTTATTTCGACTTATACTGGATTGCGATCCCTTGCAAATTGTTGGACGATCATTAATGAATTTTACTTATATGTCAGTTTCCCCTTTTTGTTTGCGAGATTCCAACTCTTGGTAAATTTCTTTTGCTTCATTACGTTGTAGAGCTGTCAAGTCGGCCTTAATTTTTAGTGCGCTCCTTGAACTTGTTATAATCGATCTATTCTTTAATAAAGTAATTACATTTTCACGACTCGGTAACGATATTTTAAGCGGCCTGGATTGACCTGACGGTTTACCAAGACGTATAGCATTTGTAGGATTAATATCTTGCAAAATCGCAGACGACATATGAATAAACTGAGCAATATCATCTTTTTTCCTATCGCCAGCATCCGTTAATTTTGACTCCGGCATATTATAAATTATTAAATTACGACTACGTCTCTCCCGATCAGATATTTCGTCTATAATATTTTCGGTGTTGGGGATAAGCTTAATGGCATTTAAGTCATTACGAAGTTGTTTATTCTCGAGCTCAAGTGATTCAATTTTTGAATTCAATTCAGAAATTTGATCGGACATTATAAACATATAACCTTCGATTTGCTTTTTAAATGGCCCAAGATGCTCTTCAAATAAGGTTATAATTGAAGACATAGTGACAGGCTCGTTATTAGCAGAATTTGATTTTTCAGGTTGAGTATTAATTGAACCAGGAACGGATGAGGATTTACATTGGATACTGCAGTACCATTTTTCACCATTTTCATTGTTCCCTTCGTCCCGATAGAATTTTAGCAATGAGTCCGATAATAATGTACACTGGATGTGAAACCATTTACCGCAAGCGCCGTTGCACTTAAATGCTGACGTTAAATTTTTGGGTATTAATTGTGTATTACACGCTCTGCAGAAAATACCCATTGTACAATAAGTAGTAAGGAATAGTAGGATCTATTATAATTAATTAATTATTCATAGGCCTATAATACAAATTTATGGTTTGTGGCTTAAATTTAAAGGTATATGATGGATGGGTGGGTGTTATAGATAAATGTTTTAAGAAAAATACACTTTTTAAATTTTGAGAATGTTTGTTTGAGTGTTTGTTGTCCTAAAAACGAAAACTAGGGTTTCTAGTTTAGTTTTAAAATGTATGTGTAGGGTGGGTGGGCGGCCACTATCCCACCCTCTAGTTCGTAAAACATAGGTGAGGGTTTACAATAAATGCTTAAATCAAAAACACAGCTAAAGGGAAGTAATTACAAGCAGAAACCATTAAATTTAATCAATCATTTTTTCAGCACGTCTTGTATTATTTTGAAAGTGAGGTAGCGGTCGCCCACCCATCTTATATAAGTATTTAATTTAAGCTAAAAACGTTTTTTTTTTCTTGCTCTTTATCAAGAAATCTAACAAAAGTGTTTTAATTTTCAGGTGATAAATAAAACTCTTCGGTTTTGAGAATTTAATGTCAGTTTAATATCGATGCACTGCGACAATTGTTCCTCAAAACCGAAGAGTTTTATTTATCACCAATATAATAAAATTTCACCAAGTAATAGCCTCATCAGTAGACTTTTTAATTTTCTGTTAAAAAATTGAATTAGTATTTTAACTGGAATATAAATCTATACTTAGGGTGGATGGGTGACTTGATAGACACATAAATAATTAATTAGAATAAGTTAAAAGTAGTAGACTACGACATTATTAATTTGTATAGGTTAATGAATAATTAATTGGGATAGGTCATGAGTGCGCTCATCTAATGCATAATTTATTGGAGTAGGTCAAAAATACGCTAAGCCTTTGAATAATAAATTGGACCAAGTGAGGAGTGTGCTCGATCAATTAATTTGTACGATTAATTAACTTCTCACTTAACTCGTGGTGAAACACTTTTATGTTAATAAACGGATTAATATGTAATTGGGGTAGGTTAAGAGTATACTAAGTAAAAGCATACATTATTGTGATTGGTTTTAAATATGCTAGACTAATGAATAAGTGTATGATCGAACAAAATTTTGTTAGACTTTATTTATTAACTATTTATTAGGCGAAGTTCATATTTTACTGATTGGAGGGTGGGTTAGAGGCCACCCGCCCACCCTACAGATATATTTTTATTTCATCCGAAATAATTTTTGTTTTGTTTTTGAACACAAACCACTAATACATGTTTGTATTCTTGTAAACGAACGAGGGTTTGTGGTTTAAATTATATTGTATATGTAGGGTGGGTGGGTGGCCTCTAACCCACCCTCCAATCAGTAAAATACGAACGAGGGTTTACTGGAATAATAAGGATAACTGTTATTCTATTTATTTAGATAAAATTTTCCCACCTTACAGTTTATTTAACATTACCAAAAAATGTCTTTTACTCAAATGTAATGTAATACACATATTTAAGGGTTAGTATAAATCAATAACAATTGCGACCATCATGTCAAATATGTAAAATATAATAATTGTTTAATTTCAATAGGAAATGGTATCCATGAAATTGTTAACTCGCATTAATTCACTCTGCAATTAGAATAATGGAGCGCAATTTTGCGCTTTCTTTTTATTACGCCGGCGAATAATAATAAGTCTCCCGTTTTGTCCGCGGGCGAACGTAAACCAGTCATTTGGGGATTCGCGTGTCTCCGATCGGACGGTAATCTCGGACGGGAAAGATAAGCGCACTTTTGGTCGGTCCCGCGGATCATTTGCATTTCTTTGTTTAGTGTTATTGCCGGCGCGGCGGCGGCGGCGGCGGTGCCTACTTTTTGCACTTATCGCGAACGCCGACGACTGATAAAACAGCGCCGATTATATTTGCATGGGACCGTATATCACCCCCCACGGGTTCGCGTTCCTTTACTCTTTTCACAATTTCCTTCGCGTATTTAATTTCTTTTTACTCTGCAAGTCTCGGTTTTGTGAATAATTTATAACCCTATGCAAAGTCATAAATGAAAAAGTATACATTAAACTTGCTGTTATCAATAAGTTGCGTTCGATGTGGTTTAGGTGAATATCCTAATCATAATTCATATTCCCAATCGATAAGTTCGTTTCCAATAAATATAATTATTCACCACTGACATTGAATTGAAAAATTCACTTTAAATATTATTTGTGATTAAAACTGAATTTTTCAATTCAGTGTACGTATAGATTACCACATGACATAATAATTCTTAATTTTCATTCTATTACCACAACAAATGGATTTTATTAGGGTAGCGTATACAATCTATGTACTTATTAACCATGACCAACAATATGTTATACCGTTGATTAAATCATTGTATTCATGCCTAATCGTATGGGAAAATGCGAGCCACTAATAGATGGCGCATGAGTAGTGAAAATGCTCACTAACAGAGGGCGCTTATTTACAATATTTCATTCAATGGTTATACACAGTTAGAATTTGAATTTACTTACGGAATTCCCTTTTACAAAAATTTTTGTTTACCTCTCACCAACGATCGGTTTTGATTTATTGGATTTCAAAGCACAATTGTTACATTAAATAAAATACTTGTAATAACTTCCTCCAAAGTTTATAAACTGTGGAGAAAGTTATTACAAGTGTTTTCATTAATATTATTATATCTCCAAGTAACTTATCAATCAACATCACAATTGTTACCTTAATGTTTTCTTTATATTTAAAAACATTTAATACAGATGGCGAAAGGACCACCTAGTCAATAGCCAAACACTACTACTAACATTTAATAATAAAATAAAGATATTTTTGTTACAGGTCAAAGATTTGAAGAATGGGTGGAGTAAAACACTTGTTTTGTTCCATGATTTATCAAAGTTAAACTTTGAAAATGATCGTAACGGATCGAAACACGTGTCAGGAAACTGTTAATAAAATCATGGAACAAAACAAGTGTCTTACTCCACCTATTTTGAATATATGGTTCCATCAAGAAAGTAGCAGAAGTATTGAATAGATTTTAAGAGATTTGACGACGTTAATGATTTTACTTACTGACTTTCTTGTAATTAGTAATTTACTTTAAAGAGTAAACATGTAAGGTATGTAATTTATTTTTATTCGTCTCTATATAATATTTAAAAGGTGACCGGAAAAGTGTAGGGTAGATGAGGTGTATAATTAAGGTACGGGCGACAGTCGTCCAACCCAATAAATAACCCGTTTTTTTTGCGTGATTATTATGCGTAAATGTTCCACACTGTTCCGTAACTCGGTGGGATAGTTTCATTAAGATATGGAAATTTAATGGGTTTTAATGGCGTGCAAAAATAAAACGCCGATATTTCGTATCGAAAATAATATTTATACGCGCGGTCGGAGGGAGAGAAGAAAAAAAAGAAGGTGGTTATTAATTTATTACCCCGGTGTAGTAGATTAAATTCCGATCGTCGGAAGCCGTACATCTTTATGTGCGACATCTGCACCATGATAATGTATATACTCGTTACACTCGTTAATTAATTAATTAATTTGTTTATTGATTGATTCATTCGATCAATTAAATATTAACTGATTGGGTTTAGTTGATGAAATTATAATTATAATAATAAACATTATGTTTAATTATATGATAGGTTGTACTTGATAAAATGTTCATTCACTTATCCGATCTTCTGATAAATTCGTCTGAATACATATAGTGTTTAATATTTTAATCCAAGAAATGCCTTCAAGATCTTTGAGGAGATCTATTAACCTTACTAGTAGTAGTGTTTTGTTAATTCGTCCGACGTGTTTTTACGTATTTATGACTAAGTAAAAAAGCGTGTTACTTTATTTATTTTAATTCTGTGCTCACCCCCCATCATCCCAAAACATCATTAATTAAATATTTGATGGTAGAGGCGTTTACTTCGTGGTACATCTTGAATGATTTGTAAATGAGACATAATAACTTTGTTTTACCACTATATTTTAGACACAATAACTTTGTTTTACAACTAAAATATAGTGACAAAACAGAGTTATTGTGTCTCATTTACAAATCATTAATTATATCCCAATGGCGAATCATCATCAATATTTGTGGTTAGAACATAGTGAATTTTTCAATTCACTGTAAGTATGGATTACCACGTAGTAACAGTCTCAACTATTCTCTTTACCAGTGGCGAAA